>PVLA01010040.1:39638-68079 GCA_004027455.1 Hydrochoerus hydrochaeris
ACACATGTGAACTACACAAATTACAATTAGCAGTACAAAACATTCCAAGATCCCGCGCCCAATTCCCACATGCAGTGTCCTTTTCCTAGAGAAGCAATTGTCACAAGGCGTGGATGGACTAGGACACGGCGTGGACAGAAAAGGGCGCCGCAATTATGGTTTCTAAGTAGGTGTTAAATATTCAGGCTCTGAACTACTAAAGGTGGAAATGAAGTGCTTTCAGCTAGAGAGGCAGAGAAAACAGTAGACACCAAATAGAAGCGTGTGCCTGAAAACAAAGAAAAAGGATCTTGTTCCTTATCAAGCAGGAAAATACGACACTGAAGTTTAGGTGAATTTAATAACATGTAGTTTTATTTTATCAGCTCATCCCCAACATCAGCTCCCGGCACTGCACCCTGGCTGCTAGGCGGCCTGTGCTTTTCTGCCCAATCCAGCTGTTCCCAGGGTTTTTGATGGATGGAGTTTCCCGCTCTGCCACTCTGCTCTGTGAGTCATGTAATTGTTTGCTGCGCTGGTCCATTTAACTCCGATTTAGGACCATATCTCATACATATCCACAATGTTTGTGTTTCCTTTCTTTGGCCATAAAAGAAAACATTTTATGTTTACTGCATATGATATTCTAGAAGTTTGATTATTGCAGTAGGGTAAAATTTGGGGGTTACAATAGGGTCACTCCCTCCCTCTCTCTCCTCCTTCCTTCTTTCCTCCTGTTCTTCCTTCCTTCTTTAGCTCTCCCTTTTCTCTCTTATTACTGCTGTCTTCCTTAGAACAATACCCTCTCTAAATAATTTACTTATGTGCTTATGTATTTTGCTATCGCAGAAGGATCACAAAAGTCTGAGGCCAACCTGGGCAATTTAGCAAGACTGTCTTAAAAAAAATGGGTTGGAAATGTAGCTTAACATGAAGGGCTGAGGCTTAATTTCTAGTAATAAAAAAACATAAAGAAGAAAAATGAATTGTACTCTTTACCTTGAAGTTATGTTTACGTAAACACAGCTCCATTTAAGTTTCAATGAACTTTTTTTTTTTAGTTGTGAACATTCAATAACACTAGACCAAATGGTGTCATTGTATCAAATGAGCAAACATATATCATGTTAGTGACATTTGATGTGAATTAAAAAATAGAAATCTGAAAGTGAGAAATCTTTAATGATAAAATTTTCAAGTCAAATCAGATTAAACATAGCACCCACTAAACTGCACAAATGTGAACTGCACAATTTGATCAATTTTGACATATGTGCAAACCTGTGAAAACAACACAAATGATAGTATAAGCACTTCCATCCTCCCTAAAGTGTCTTCCAAACCCTGTCCCCCTTCCCTACCAGCCCAGCCAGCGCTCTCATTTTGGCCACAGAAAACCACCAATTTGCTCTCAGTCACTATAGAATAATTTGTACTTTCTGGAATTTGACACAAATTGAATTTTTAAAAACAGACTTTCACCACTCAGCGTTCTTATTCTGAGATCCAACCATGCTGTTATTAATATTTATTCCTTACTGAAGCTGTGTGGTATTACATTGCTTGGGTATGCCCCAATTCTGTTATTCATATTCTTGTTCATGAATCAGTTTGGGTATATTCCAGTGTTTCATACTACAAATAAGGCTGCCATAAATATTTTTGTATCAAGACATATGCTTTCATTGTTTTACGGGTGAGACATCTAGGAATGGACTAGATGGACCATGATAGGGTGTGGGTTTGAGTTCTTCCGAACCTCCACATTGTTTTTCAGAGCAGTTTGCATTTTCATTCCCATGAGTCTCCCACCCCCTTCATCACTTCAGTATTCGGCTTGATCAGGCTGTGAGTTTGAGCATTTTGATTAAGTGTGTGGTGACATCTCATTATGCCCTTCCTACCAGCACAGAGGATGGAACTCAAGGCCTCTCTACCACTGAGTTACATCTCCACCTCTTTTTAGTTTTTAGTTTGAGGCAGGGTCTTGCCATGTTGCCCAGGCTGGCCTCGAACTTGTGATCCTCCATCTCAGCTTCTATCATACAGGTGCGCACCACCATGCCCAGCTAATTATGATTTTAATTAGGTTTATGAATAATGCCTTTGAGATTATTTTTCATCTATATATCTTGTTTTGGTAGTCTATTCAAATTTTATACTTATTTCTTAAAAACAGACTCTTTTAGAACTATTTTAAACTTACAGAAAAAGTGAACAAAATGATCTCATCTATCCCATAGGATCTTATATTTGAATGCTATTTTTTGTACAAAAAATGAAACAATTCCAGTACATTGTCTTTCACTGAATATACATTCTATTCATATTTCTTAAACTTTTACCTAATATTCTATAGCTTTCCTAGCACTCCATATAGGATAGTATATTAAATTTTATTGCATGTACTCCTCAAACTCTTGTGGACTATGAGAGATTTTTAAACTGTCATATTTGATAATTCAGACAGGTTTGAACTGTACATGGCCAACGTTTTGTAGATTGCTCCTCTAGCTGAATTTGCCTGGTATTTTTCTAATGATTATGCTGGGACTATAATTTTAGGGGAGGAAGTCCACAATGGTAAAAAAGTTCCATTTCCATTATATCTCATCAAAAGTTTTTGATACCAAGTTTTGTCATTGTTATATTAACCTTGCTCACCTGGCTAATATACCATTGGTCAGATTTTTCCACTGTGAAGTTACCAGGCTACAATCTTTCCACAGAGTCCTCTTTACAAAGACATCTCCCTCTTTTAACACAAAATATTTGCCTACATTTCCTGTAATTCTATAAGGAGAGTTCTCTCTTTTCCCTCATGATTTATTTTAATCATTTATTTATGTTACTATGAGTTGATTGGTGAAAAATTATTTTTATTCTGAGTTCTAGTTCTTTAAAAAATGTAATAATTATTTTATCATTGTTGTTAGTGCTCAATTCTTCCAAGTTTAGCTAGTGGGAGCTTTTTTTTTTTAACCTTTTGACTATACCTTTTTAATGGAGGCCTTTATTTTGTTTGGTTTTTGTCTGTTTCTTTTTTTTTTTTTTTTTTTTTTTTTTTTTTTTTTTTTTTTTTTTTTTTTTTTAATTTTTTTTTTTTTTTTTTTTTTTTTTTTTTTTTTTTTTTTTTTTTTTTTTTTTTTTTTTTTTTTTTTTTTTTTTTTTTTTTTTTTTTTTTTTTGAGCATCTCTTTAGTTTCTGGTTTAAAAATACTCTGTTTTACCTTCTTTATATCCAAATTGAATTAGGTTGCTTTCTTATTCCTGCGATTTCTGGTTTCTTTATATATCCTTGATATAAGTCCATTATAAAATACAACACATATGGTTTGTAGAAGTCTGTGGCTCATCTTTTCATTTTCCTAAAAGTGCCATTTGAAGACCGTAGGTTTTTAATTTGTAAAACTCCCACTTAGGACACTTCCTGTTTTATTCTATGGATGATATTTTCAGTATTCAATGTAAGAAGTCTTTGCCCAATCCATTGTGATATTAAGCCACTGAGCTAAATCTCCAGCCCTTAATGTTATTTTTGTTAGTAGGTATCTGTGATACATAGCAAATACACTCATTTTGAGTGGTTGGTGCAGGAATATCTTGCCCTTTAATTCTTTTCCCTTCCTCCAGTTAAAAACTATTACAAATAGCCAAGACTGCAGAAGGGGTGTGTGTGTGTGTGTGTGTGTGTGTGAGCATCATGCTGCCAGCGAGAGTTAATTCCTCACATAATCGGCTTTCTTTTCTGTGTTAAATGTGGATGTCTTCCCTCACAGGTGCCTGACTTCTCAGCTTGGTGCTGGTATTCTTCTGGCCTCAGCTCCAGAAGAGTCCGGGTCAGTTCAGAGTTTAGCCCTTCCCCTAGCTGATGGTGTCTTGCAGCCCAGAGCCTCTTATCTGTGATCAAACCTTGTGCCTTTTCCCACAGCAAGGGAGGAAATCTGAGGTTGGTGGATGTCAAGCCGGCCTCCTCTGAAAGCCCCCAGGGCCCCAAGTTTTCCTGCATGCCGGAGAGAGATAGCTCACTATTCTTTAATATTCTCTCTTACAGGTCTTTGATTTCATCTTGCTCTGCCATTTCCATTACTGCGCCTCCATCTTCTTTGCGCCTTCTAAAAATTCATTCACAACTCTCAGCCACTGTTGTTTTGTCCCTGATTCTTTTTGTCCTTGCAGGTTTATTTTTTTTTTTTAATGAGCAATACTTTTCATTATTTTCATTTCTTGAAGGAGTGGAGATAAATGGTGGAGTTCAATCTACCGTGCTAAATATCATCATGAGAAATATATGATTTAATTTAAAAATTCTAAAAGTTACATTAAAATGAAGGCCCAAATTGCCAGGTGAGACCAGCTCAATTTCTTTATTTCTGTGATCCATGAATCATAGCATGCATGATTAAAGCATGAATCAAACGTTGTCAATTGACTGCTAAGGTGTCCACATCTCATATTCTCAGGTGAGCCCTAGCAAGCACAGAACCTTTACAGTGCCTTTGCGGGTTTACCTGGAGGTTAGACTCTTCCTGTGCTGGGCTCTTGCGCTGTTGTTTACATTTAATTGAGATGCCACACACAGGGTGACTGAACAGGGCTTGCATTCTGAAGACCCTCACTACTTCAAGAAGGATGCTCAGGGTGAGATTCTGGGAAGAGTTGCATAGATCTGAAGCTCAAATTGTTGGAAATTTATGAAAGAAACAACTTATTAATGACATTAGACATGTAAAAATGCCAGATAACCTCTAACAGTTCTAGGAACAAGTTAATTAGAATACTAATACTTTTTTTTAAAGTTCCTTGACCTGGGTGGGACATTATTAATTTGTTGGTGTGGGTTCACTTTCACAGCTGTTTCCTACAGTATTCAAAGATAGAAATTAAGTTTAATTAGTGTCACTTGTTGTGTAAACATCTCCCTTGTACATGTGTTTCTCAGCTTATACCTGCTCCTGGAGGGTAATATTGTGCTCTCTGTGAGAGGCTCTGTCTCTTCAGCTCTGTAATTGTTTCATTTCCATTAAAAGACAAAGGCACAAATAATAGAATGAAAGCATGCAATCTATGTTATGTCAGCGAATCCTTGATGTCTATTAAAACCCCACCTAAACTTGCAATTCCCTTGACAGAGCACGTAGGAAGGCCTTTCTCTCCAGCTGCTGTTTTTGCTGATGAGATGCCAAATGTCTTTACAGATACATCTCAAAAAAAAAAAAAAAAAAAGAGTGGAGGGGGTTGGGAGATGGGAATGCAATTATAGGCGCTCTGCTCTTAAAGAAGTGGTTCTGAAAAGATGAATGATTTTATACTTACTAGATCACCACACAAGGATGACTTCAAATGATGCTCATTAACAGTAAAAGAGAATTTTATGTGATTTCTAAATAATGGTTTGTACCTGGTAAATGGTCTGAGAAATGCCCTCTGCCGTCACTCAAAGCTATGAGGCTTTGTCCTGTTATAAATTCTTTGAATTACATTTAAACATCTTTAAATTGTATATTTTGTGTATTCCGTTCATTTGCCTATAATCCAATTTATTTCTGCACATCAATACTTGTGGGCTATAATTTGCAGCATGTCATAGAACACAAATACACAGACACTGAATTTTACTTGCTTTAATGAATATCATGTTAGAGTGCTTGTAATGTAACAAAAGAGTAAGCACTCATGTTGTAAATATAGAATCTATACTGCAAAGTAAAAAGTTGTGGGGTATATTTTTATGTAACAGTATCCACTGTCCACTAACTTCTCCTGTTTTCACGTTGTTTATCTTCCACAGAACTTGCTCCTCGTATAAAGGTGCTGGTTGGACCGATATTCATCTCTGTGAGTACTGTTGACGTTAATACTTTTTGATGAACAGTCAGCACATCGTTAGAAAATTTCAACTTCAAACTTTGGATTTTAGATATATTTATTATTTGCTTTTTGCCATCTACTCTAGGGGTTTATGATCAGGATTATAGCTTGGGATAGTTATAATAGAAATCTTCAGAGTTAACAGCGTAAATGTAAACAACATACCAATGCTGTACTTATTTTTCTCTCTCCTCCTCCTCCTCTTTCTTTTTTCCTCTATCTCCTCTCTGCACCTCCCTACTTTCTTTCTCTTCCTTTTTTGTAATAGTAAACACAGCAAATTGAGTTCACAGCTATTTGAGTTCGGATGCTATTTCTTATTCATCACTTTCTAAGTTATATTATGCATCTGTTATTCAAAGCATCAAATTATTACAAAGTGTGTAAGAAAAATAACACAGCCTTTGAGGCTGGGTGATACATTTTTAGTGTTCTTGAATATAGGTGTAAATTGAGATGGAATAAAACAAGCAAGAGGAAACAGGATAAGAATTAAAAACACTTTGTTCTTTCATTCCTTTCACTACAGAGTATAGCCAATACTTTACAACAGGGTTAATGCACTGTCTTCAAACACGCTATTATTCTTTCACATGAGCACAATAACTTTATTAATTATGCTGTTCGCAGTCTTGTGAAGTGACAAGGTTGCATGGGTGTGTCAATCACAAACAACTGCTGGTGCCCTCTGTCGGAGTGTTTTCATTGTACACCAACATATGCAACAAGAACCAGACAGCTGCAGGTGATTTTAATGGGGGAAGTTCTAACTTTAATTAGTATAATTTACTGAAACCAAAAAATGAAGCAAAGGGTTACTCTTTCTGCTCACTTGTTATTGAATATTCAGATTTTTACATCTGCTTTCAAGAGAAAGCTGAGTTTATTGCTTTATTTCAAAGCAATCTTCGTTTTATCATAAGAAGGGAATAACAACTTACTCTGGGTATTTTTGTGGAATTCAATGTTACCTCTTTAAAGTAACATTCTTGTAATGGGTTATGTTTCTAAAAATATGTTTAAAATGCAAGTAAAATTATTTGAGCAAAATTGAAGACTTTATTACTAAAACATGTATTTCAATTTGTGTTTTGCAGATGAAAGAAGAAAATTCTGATAGTTATCAAATAACTATCATTATTATCAAATAATCATTATCAAATAATTAATATGAAAAGGCGTCCTAAACATAAAAATTAAAACCAAACTGTGACTTAAACAGCATGTACAACATTGCATTAGATAATTCACTACTGTGACTTCCACTGGAGAAAATGGAAAGTCTATTGTGAATTGAATCGTATTACCAAAAGAGAATGGGGAGTGTGAACCCCAGGACACCCATGGATGTGACTTTATTTGAAAATGTGATCAAGTTAAAGTGAGACCATACTAGATGATAGCAATCTGATGATTAATTCTTTACAAAAAGAGAAAACAGAGATACAAATACACTGAGGAAAACTATGAAGATGGAGCTAGTTTGCCACAAACCAAGTGAACCTAAGGATTGTTAACCACCACCAGAACCCTGGAAGAGCCAAGATATTGATCGCATCTGAAGAGATTCTTTGTTTCAAGTTCCAAATAATTTTAGGGCTAGAAGTTTTAGTTGCCATCTTGCAAGCATTTTACTCTTTGGACTTTTGCTTTGGCCCCTGTTCTTCTGTGTTTTGGCTCTGGTTTCATGCAACCCATAGTCAACTTGCAATATAAACTCTTGCAAATACTAGAAATCCATTAAGACTAAGAGAGCCAAATGTAGATAACCCAGAGATGAAGAAGACAGAACCGACAGAAAGACTGGATACAAAGTAATTAAGAGATGACACAATATATTAAGAAGAAGAAATAAATGTTGAAAAGACTGTAGGAGAAAAGAATTAGTGTCCTGGAAAAATAGGGAAGATTGAAAGAATATTAGAGGCAAAACAGAAAAAAAATCTAAATTGAATTAGAGAGCAATAGTTGAGAATAATATATAGGATTATAACTTCACAAGTAGCTTTATGAAGTGATGATTTATTTCAAAACAATTCAATGGCTCACGTGAGCAGCTCATGTTTAAATTGAATATATTATTGGAAAGGCATATAAGAAGTTTGTCAGAACTAGAAAGAACAAAAGATGTTTAGAGGTTAGAGCAGTTATTAAATCAGCATTCTCCATGCTTGTGGAATAAACTCAGGTTAGGTTCTTTTCCTTTAGATATTGTTAATAGGAGCTTCTGTGATATTTAGTTTATTATTGTTTATAAAATGTTGTAATCATTTTCACAAAATGTGATACAAAACACTGTAGATGACTTAAGAATATTTTGTGTGCTTGTGTGATGATATCCATCATTTTCCAATTCAACATTTTTCTTTGTAGAAAGCCACATATGCTCAAATAATATTCAGACTCATTCACTCAAGTGATGAAATCAAGACCCTCTGCCGCTGTGCTCAGATAAGTCTCAGACTGTTGAGGAAGAAAATTCACTGAAAGAAACTGTCTGCAATTTATCAAAATCTATTGTCACTAAGTTATGAAAAAAATCACAAATATTATTACTATAAGCCTGTTTCTGTTTATCTTTCTACTATCTATACTATTTTCTTCTTTGTTCCAATTATTTTCCATTTTGTGTATTTTGATTGTTAGTTCTTGAACTGATTTAATTTCAAACATGCTCTAACCTATAAAATGTGTATCTCACCGCATCAGTCTATACTACCTTATCTCCCACCTCCAGGCATTTCTCTCTCTTTCTGTTGCTTATACTCCAGGTATCTTTGTTTTGAGACCATTCAAAAGCACACTGTTTTTGATCTGAACTCAGATGTATTAAACAAATTTGATAATTTCCTAGAGAACTGTTCATCATGTCACAATTCTAGCTACTATTAATAATTCCATCAAGGTAATATTAAGCCTTTTACTTTAATAGTGAGTCATGAGGAGTCATGAGGGATGATGAATATTGTTTAAATAAAATCTCCCCAAGTTTCCCGAGACTATAGGGGTATAAAATATTCATTTGAGAGGAGAAGGTATATTCCTTTGAGAGTCAGAATACTTACAGAAACTTAAAATTTTATAATGAATGCACCTAAGTTCCTAGTGGAGACCTGCACCTTTGACATTTTTAATTCTTTCTAGCTGCTTCTTTGAATGCCTAGTACTAGGTGCTTTTATCTTTTTTCAAAAAGGATTTAAACAAATTTTTTTCTGTTTAAATGTGAAACAGCCTTTCATCGAGTAATGTCTTAATGGGCATCCTCCATGAAGCTCACTCTTTTCCCAATGCCTGTGCTGGGAAGAGAAGATAGGGCCCTAAGACTCCCAAGAGCCTGGAGACTAGATGCTATCCGAGTGTCCTGCAGATGTGTCTTGGTCCAAGTCTTTGTCAGTTTCTTTAATGTTCAACATCTAATTCTTGTCTTCTTGTATAATTTAATTTGTGTCCATTCCATGCAGGAGCACTAGCATGTTCCGTGTTCTCCCAGGTCACCACGGCAAGCATATTTGTTTGTCCTGGACTCCAATGTATGAAGGCAGTGCGCTGATTAGAAAGACAAAGAGGAAAACTTGTCCTAATAATGGGTGCCCTTCTTTTGGTTTTCATCACAGCCTGACTTCTCCCAAAGGTTTGCTTTCTTTTTATGAGTTTGATTATCATCTCCATGGGAGAATCCTCCATTGTTTTGCAGCACACTATGACTTTTACACAGTGATTTTAATTTTACTCAGATGTCTTTGGTCACTTGTTTTCTCTGAACTCCCTTGTGTGCCTGTTACTTTTTCTCCAGTGGAGCCCTGTTTTGTACTTCTGCAGGATGTTTAGTGTCACCTGAGTGACAGGTCTGTGCTTATTCTTGATTATCTGTCTCTTTTCAAGCTCCCTGTAACCCATTCTGATTTTCTTTCTATACTGCATTCAACCTCAGTGCTTTGTTCTCCTTTGATTTTTAAGTTCCTTTCCTTCTGCGTTATATCTATGTGCTAATTGTCTTCATTTTCTTATCTTTTCCTTTTTTTTTCTAATTGACTTATTTCTACTCCCCAAGGGATTTTGTTCCTTATAAACAACTTCATTTATTCATTTCAGTTCTAAATAAATATCTAAATAAATGTCTTTTATCACTAAAAGCACTCAAATTCCTTTGCCAAAACTGATAGTTTTTTTTGAAATGAAAATGTTGGTTTTAATAAGGAATGATGTGTGGGAAATACCTGTGTTTAAACTGGTCAGTCTAAAGAAAATTGGCAAAACTCACAGCTATAAAGTGTAACATTGGTAAAAGAATTCAGGATGGTGCAAATTTATGCTAAACACTGTCATTTAATACCAGCTAATCCCAGAAAAGAGCTCATTGGAGAAGCTGCAACGGTGTTAGAGATTAGAGAGGCTGGGCTACATGAGTGTGATAGAGCATCACTGATTTATACAAACTGAACAGGTCTTTATTCAAATTTTGTTATATAATTAAATATGTTCCCGCGCGATGTGAAAAGCAGAGGAACTATGTGTGCCTTGCAGGAAAAACAATTTAGTAACGTTGTCTTTAGATGTCTCGTAGTAGTGTGACTTCTTTGTGCTTAAAGTGTATGACTGCTTCAGTTGGTGATTATCTGGGCTTTAGAATTACAGTTTTAAATTCAGTGATTATTTAACCATTTTTTTGAGTTTTTTCTCCTAATTTAATGTTCAACATCTAATTCTCGTCTCCTTGTATAATTAATTTAGTTTGTGTCCATTCCACGTGAGAGCATTGGCATATTCCCTGTTCTCCAAGGTCACCATTGCAAGCATCTGTCCCTCGTCTGTCCTGTTCTCACTACCCCATTAATATTACTTTTGGGTGGTCTTCCTTAATACTCAACTAAATAATTATGTTATCCCCCCAAACTGGTCTTTTTCTGGGTTCTATGCTCTCTCTCTCTCTTTCTTCTCACCTTTCCATTTGTCCATCTCTTTATTATCTACTGTGTATCATTGTTTCCAGTTAATTTCATTGCATCTCAGAAAAAGTTAAAAATACTTTGAGAATACAAGGTTGTCAGTAGCCAAGAAGGTAGTATTTACAATGCTTGGAATGCAATAAAAATTATTAAGCATAAAAAGAATGGCAAACGACAACCTGTTATGAGGAGAAAAAAAATCATTTGTTCAAAACCAATCTATCAATCAGTCGGTGAATCAGAACTGAGAGATCCCATAGTGAGAAGGCAAGGACATCAGAATCCTGACATGCTGTGTGCTAAGATAGCCAATGAGCAGATTAAAAATCACATTCAGAGAACAACCAAGATGCAAAATGCACCAAATGGAATGTATAGCAGACAAATAATGAAGAAAAAGTACCAATGAATTGAGAGATACAGCAATAGGGAACTATCCAACATGGAACAGACACAGATAAGGCATAAAAAGTAAATGACCGGCATCAATCACCTCTAGAACAATATTTAATAATTCACTGTCCAGGCAATTGTAGTTTCCAAAGGAAATGGGACAGAAAAGGAATATTTTCAGAAACAATGACTACAGTTTTTCTAAATTTGATGAGAACTTTAATAAACCTACCGATTAAACATAAAATAAAACAAGAAATTGACTATAATTACAAGTAGGAAGAAACCTATGCCAACGCCTATAGTAAGAAAACTTTTCAAAATAAATGTTACAGAGAAAATGTGATGCGAAGTTTGAGAAAAAGACATCACAAATGAAGAACAAAGCCAGTAATGAGAACAGATTTCTCACTGGGAACAGCGGAGGCAAGAGGAAAGATCGGAGCAGCCTCAGAGCAGGCAGGGAAGAAACCAAAGCTCACACACGGGCACTTTGAATCCTGTAACTGGCAAAACCGTATTTCAAAAGTAATGGTAAAATACAGATTTTTTTTTAGTGTGTGAACCGGAATTAATGAAAAACAAATACTGACAATGTAGATACACACATAAGAATTTTCCCTCTCATTGAAATCTCTTTAAAATGGTAATTCATGGCTTAAAAATGATACTGTGGATCTTATTACTCTTTCAGGTTTTTTTCAGCATTTTTGTGCCTAAATCCTGTAACCCAAACAACTACTTCTAAAATAGTGATATGCAGCATATTAAGTAGTGTTAATTTCCTACTTAAAAAAAAATTCCATATCGTTTCCATCCTTTATTCTGTTTCACTTTTTAAAATTAAAAAAAAAAATTGTACTGCGTATTTTGAGGTTTCTGACACATGGAAGTAAATGCCAATGACTGAAAAAGGCGAGGGGAGAACAAATAGAGACCTACAAACAAGAGCATTTCAGACGTGAGGCTCCACAGAATCGCCAGCACAAAGGCTGTAAGAGGCGGAAGGAAGCTCGGGTAAGTGCAACAGCTCACAGTAGAAAACAAAATGGCAAAAAGTGGAGGCCAGTGTGTGTTTGCACCAGAATAGATGAGGCTGACAGAGTCATCAGAGATGGAGAGCGTCACTCAAAATGATCAAGGTTTGAAAAACAAGTGTTCACCTGATACAATACCTTCAGGCCGTGCCGCAGAAACTGGTGGGACACAGCAGACAGGAGCGGATACACTCCCCATCAGAACTAAGACTTTCAACACGCTCCTTTGACTCCAATTCGTTAAAATGAAAACAAATGTGTAAAAGAGATAGAAGTGAATTGATCACACTTGACTTTAATTTGAATTTGTGAATTTCATTTAATCTGTAAGTTTAAACATGTAGAATTCTGCACGGCACAATGACAGACAACTCATTTTTCCTCTGGGGCTACGGGAGACACACAATAGGGTTTCAAAGAGCTGTGATTTCTCACCACAAGATAATTAAGCAAAGCGTCAGGAATAATGATAACACATTACTAGAAATGAAGAACATTTCAAGAATTTTCCTGGAATGGCGCTCTGGGGCAAACAGAATTCGGTTGGTTGGGAATTTTATGAAGAGCTTGCCGTGACTTTGCAGAATAACATCACATTAACTATGTAATCATTTTTGATAGTGCGTTTAAATTAGGGTGAGGTGAGCGAGGTACCCACGGTACATGGCTCAAGCAGGGATCACACTTGGAGCCATGCCACTGTCATTTCAGTAGCTTTCAGGAGGCTTACAGAGAAATTAAGGTTTCACAGAAGACATTAAGACGGCAAAATTCACGAACCGTAAACTAAGAAGCCTGTGTCTCACTCCTGTCTCGGTCCTGGTTTTGAAGTTGTCTGAATAATTCGCTTGCATTGGTCTACGTTTTTAACTGTTGTGTGCAAATATGGTAAAGAAGATCTGTGTGCTTCTTTTATTCATTTCAGTACCAGGAGTTGAACCCCGGACCAAATCACATGCATGCTAAATGTGTACCCTCCTACGAAGGCATACTTGCAGTCCCCTGTGACTCCTTTACCACTTTAGAGCATCACTCAATTAACAGTGAAACAGCGATCTCAAAGATACCATAGCATCTCATTGGTAAAGATAATTTTAAAACTGTTTCACATTTTCCAACATATATTTTAAATATATTCTCTAACCCACTGGTAAATAATCTAGTGTTGAAAAAAGCATAATGAAATCATTTGTATAATTTTGAGTTGGTAATTTTATTTTCAAAATTACTCAGGTAATATGCCCAGAGGACTTCATTTCTCTATAGGATTTGTTTTATCCTGTAGTGAATTTGCTCAAACATTTCCTCTTAGTCCACCCTTTATTGCCCATCATCAATAGAGATAGAACAAGTCCTAAGTACCAAAACTCCAGTGTGTGTCTGGATGAGATCTTTGATTTTCCAGAAATAAGATATGACCTTCGTGATGTGGTGTCACTATTTCCATGCTGCAATGTGATGTTATTTTCACTCTCTATGTGGAAATCTCAACTCATTCCTGAGGGGATCGTATTGCCTCTTTTTCCTCCTGTGGAAGTCTATAATTTGTCTTGACTTGTCATTTCATTTTTTCTTTAATTAGGTTTATGTCCTCCCCTTTTATCATATAATTAAGACTGGTCTGTTTACTTACTAATTTCTACCTGCTATCACAAATCATCACAAACTTAGTGCATAAAATAACAAAAGATTTGTGCTCTTACAGTTCTATAACAGTCTTGTACATTCTTACGGGGCCAGTGTTATGGCTTTCGCAGACCAACATTCCTTTCTGGAGACACTTGGGCTGAGTCTCTCCCCTTGCCTTTATTGGCTTCTGGAGGCTTCGGACATTTCTCAGATCCTGGCTGTCTACCCCATCCCCAAAGCTGGCAAAGGGGAGCTGTGTGTCTCCCTCACAGCCATAACTCGCCGCCTGGCTTCTGTCTCCCCATCTGTTTCACTTCCACTTTAGCAGACCTCTGTGGTCACCGACACAACCCAAAACAATATTCCTGGTTTAAAGTTCACGAATTAAGCCTTCTTAATGTCTTCTGTGTAACCTTAATTTCTCTGTAAGGTTTTCCACATTGCAGGGCTTAGGACCCAGCCAGCTGCCAGTCTCCTCCCCCAGGGGTGATTCTGCCTATTGTGTTTTGGTTTTCTCATCTCAGTTTTGTGCTCTCATTCATACATGCTTTTGTGCATTCATTTCTCTGTACAAAATAAGTTCATATCACCCTACTTGTCATAAATTCTATCACAATCATTTCCTGTAGGCAAAAGCATCTGGCAATTTCATGTACCTTCTTGTGTGTTTGTGCTCAAGTCCTTACATGTTGAAATGTAAATTATTTAAAAATTTTTTTCTTATAAAAAACTTTATAGTTAGGGTATTCTTTCTTGCTTCCCCCCTTATTTTCTTCCTTCTTTGTTCCCTTCCTCAAAGTTATCTGTGTTGATGAATTATATTGTGTATACATTTTATTTCAGAGTTACACAGGGAATGTTACATATGCTAGGACTGAGAACTACTCATTATATTAGAAGCAGAAAATTGACTCCTAGGACTATAGAAAGTGACCTCTTCAAGGCTAATAAAGTGCTCTGTCAAAAACAAAGCAATCAAAGAAACACACACACACACACACACACACACACACACACCCAAACCCACACCCCACACCACACCAGAAAACAAAGAGCAAACTAAACAAGCGCTATAGTATAGTCAGTATAGTCAGGGAAAACAGTGACTTTAATAGTCGATTAGTTATTTTACTTTTATCAAGAATCTTTGATTACAGACCTTGATGAAAGAATAAAATAGCGACAGTCCATCCTAATTGAGAGCCTCACACAGCCTGCTACACTGAGCAACAGTGAAAATTAAGTAAACTATTGAGAAACTTCAGGCAAAAAATAGACTAGTTAAAACAATTTTGTAAATAAAAATTAAAAATTTCTTCATTTTATCTCTACTACTAAATGATAGCATATGCTATCATTGTCAAAATTAAGATTCTATTCTTTATTGTGACTTTTGATTTCTGTTTGTATGATTTATAATAAAAATTTATCCCCCAAAGATTAATTAATTTTATGGTAGTTTGCATATAAGTATATATTAAATTAGAAAAATACATGTTTAAGTAATTCTTTACATTTTTCAGTGCAGCAAATTTGGTCCCTTGGTGTTTCAAGTCAAATGCAAAGTCCCATTAGATTTTAGCAACTCCCTTCCAGAAGACAGTAGAGGAAATCAATATTCGGCTTTAGAATTTTTCTCTGGCCCTTTCCTTTCAGTGCCTAGGTACTGGTAGATGGTGTGGTGGTAGGATTGGATTGAACTTCATGTCCTAAAGATCCTATTCCCTCAGAGCTAGTTCAGAGTTAGTTCCTTCCAGGGACGTGATAACAGAAAGAGGATAACTTAGGATTCAGAAGAAGTGAAACATAGCTGTGGAAATCCTCTGACTTGGACGTCTCAGGTGATCTCCTGCCTCTGCTGGCATCTGTGCAACCTCAGCTCAAACTGTAGCTCAATAGACAATGGACCTCTGCCTACCAGAGCTGCAACAGGTAACTCAACTTGCCTGCGCTTTGCGTACCCACATCCGAGGGAGTAGCTGGGTGGATTCTCTGTTTTCCTTATCTTTCCACTCTCCTTCCTGGTGTGAACAATAGCAAGAACAACATGAAACTGTGGTCAGTTTTTCTCTGTTAGATATGGTGCACTTATTTCATTCGATGCTCATGACGTCTCTGTAGCATTAGAGCCATCACTAGTCTCCAGATGGAGAAATGCAGAAGACATTTAGGGAGGTAAATGATGTTCTTAAACTCATGCAGTGTGGACAGGGATCGTGACTGTATTATAATCTGATGCCAATTTGTAACACTCTTTAATTCATTTGAAAAAAATAACTAAGTATTTAACATTTTAAGTGTGTCAGTGAGCTAGACGTTGAGAATGCAATGATCAGTAAGATGGAGAAAGTACCTGCATCCTGGGAGATTCAGTTTTACTGAGGGTAATCAAAGAAAGCCAGGGACTAGATTAAATAGTTGTGATGTGTGATAACTTTGATCACATGAAGAGGCCAAAGAGGGAAGAAAACTATTTCAAGGAGAAGGTTTCAAGAAAGTTTTTGTGCATAGAGACTACAAAAGCTAAATCCTTAAAGAGGCAAGGAATGGGGCATGGGGAGTTACGGAGGGCAGAAAGAGGGTTCCGGGCATGGATGCAGACCAGTATGGAGGAGGATGAGTCATCTGTAGGTAAAACTGGAGAAGATGTACAGGGAAATGACTTTGGAGCGTCACTGGAAATATCCTTCCAAATCTTAAAGACATTGTGATTTCTTGTAGCATTAAAAATGTCTTATTAGCTAATTTGCATGAGATCAGGGGTATCTTTCCCTCTCCTAAGGGTCAAGAGGATATGGGATCCTAGGTTGGAGTCTGTTCTCTTTGTGTTTCCCATGATCAGGGCTATAAATTATAACGCTCCATTCTGGGGATGCCCCCCACTTTCCAGAAGCCGTCACTGAGGGAGATCTGCCCTGGAATAATAATAGGAAAATAATACACATGGAAGTTGACACACCACATGCTGGGCTGTGCTGAAGGTGTGATTGTAACTTGTAATAAAACAGATTACTTTGGTAAAATAGGATCTTTCCACCGGCTTCACGGACACCAAGGAGAAACCCCCTCTTGGGACAGGACGGTGGTGGCAAGCCAGCTCTGTTCCCCCAGGGCCATGGCCTAGCAGGGAAGTACCAGGGCACGCGTGTGGAGTGCAAACCAGACTGCAGCCACACCAGTAAAACCTGCTCGGTAGGACTGCACCGGCTCAGACTTTATTTGTGCTTTTGTTTTCCTGTAACTCACTGCAGAGTTTCTGTTTCTCAAGTCTGGAAGCATCAGGCGTGTAATTTTGGCAGAAAATTTCCCAGTGAGTTTTCTGTTGTTGATTTAGAGTACAGGGGTGAAATAATAATGCAGTAATGAGGAAGGTGGTCCTGAAGGGTAAGATGAGGGAAATTTCCACATGCAGCCTGCAGGTCTTCATGTTCTTGGTCAAACTGGGCTTAGCTAATTTTCCAGAGGGGCCAGACAAAAAGCAGAAACAAAGAGAATGACAGAGTGTTTCTCCCACATCCTGTAATAAGCTGCTGGGGTGACAACTTCATGTTCTTCTTTTGTCTGGCTATGGAAACCTGAACTCCTCCTGGCTGTGACTCATGAGGCTGGAGTAAACTCTGTGCAGCTCAGTAAGCTGTGACCGCTCTGTTTATGACATAAGAAGTTACAAGTTTAACTACATAGGTGCACGCATCTCACTTCCTGGTTCAAAAGGTACCCTGAATTGCCTTGTTTTGTTTCTTTCTTTTGTTTAAATCTTCAGGTTTACATCATGCCTTCACTTTAGTTAAGACTGTGACGTCTGCTCCTGCTGATTTGATCTGAAGACACCCCTCTCTCCCTCTCTCCCTCCTTTTCTTAGGGTCTCTCATAGCCCACATTCTATGGCTGGCTCAGGACATGACACATCTTAAAAATAAAAAGTCTAACCGATCACAGTTCGTATCCTATAAACCCACAATGTAAGTGTTGGAGAAAAATAAAGGTAAATAAATAATTAAAGTGTTTTGGTTTGGAAGTAGTTATAGAATAATACACGATAATACTGGAGTAGTCTAACACCTCCAAGCAGAAAATACTCAAAACACAAAAAATTAACCAGATGAATGAAAACTACCAATAAGTGGCAAAATTACCAACAAGGAAAATTCAGAGTATCAAAGTGGATACATATTAACACAACTTAGTTGTTTCTAGTTTCACAGAAGATACACCTTATATATAATTACTGCTGGTCAAGGAATACAGACAGATTAAATGAATTTTTTTAAAGATGCCTTATTTTTCTTTCTCTTTGAATCATAAACTCCATTACCCTATGGGACATATATATTTTGCTTTTGTTTTCCTGTAAATCCATATTTCCTGACATAGAAAAGGCTTAATAAAAATACTTGAAAAAGAGAAGTAAACCCTAAAAATTTTAAAAAGTAATGATTTTTCTTTTATAGGTAGTATTTACAAAACATACTATATGCCTCTCTTGTTTAATTTTTAATTTTACTAGTACCTGTTTGCAGTTCATAGTGATGACGCCCTCGTGGGGAGCTGGCACAGGACATGCTACACCTGTAAGGTGTTTCACTCCCTCCCCTTTCCTCCCACCTTTCTCCGTCTCTTGGTTCTTTCCTTTTGCAAACAATCTATCTCCCTGTTTCCTATCGTCTATCTTTTATTTTACTTTTCAAATTATTTATATTTTAGGATCCTGATATAAGAGAAATATCTAATCTGAGATTTTTTTGTTTCTGATTTATCTTACCATTAAAAACATATTATATACCTTTCTATAGTAGTATGGACAGCATTGAATATAACTTACCATTTCTTTGTAAATTCCATCATTATTATGAGAAATAACTATTCAATGAAGTTCACATATATATGCAGGTGCAAATGTAGATTATAGCACCAAATGCATATAAACATTTTTGTGAAAAGATTCCCCAGGCTGCTGAACAGTTGTTTCTAGATTATTTTCATTGGTTGCTACATTTTTCTTTTTCTTTCTTTCTTTCTTTCTTTCTTTCTTTCTTTCTTTCTTTCTTTCTTTCTTCCTTTCTTTCTTTCTTTCTTTCTCTCTCTCTCTTTTTTCCTTTCTTTCTTCCTTTCTTTCCTTTTCTTTTCTTTTTTCTTTCTTTTTTTTTGGTCACATACATGAACAAAACCATTTATTGCTTGGCTCTGAAATAAAGTGTAATGTGGCTATTCTTCGCTAATGTCAACCATGGAATAAAAATACATGGCTTTTTCTGAAATGATTTCCATTCCTTCCAGAAAATTCCTCTGTCCAATTACCCAGTTGATTTTTCAGCAGCATTCAGATCATGTTACTATTAACACAGCAACTTCAAAATAAGTTCTGTGTATTTAAGCTAACGTTTCTTGAATAGTTTTGCTATAAATAAGGCATTGTTATAGGAATTCAGTGCACTGAACAAAACTCAGGATCCCTGCCTTCACAGAGATTTTAATCTAGTGTGTATAACTGGAGTGTCTGTGTTATGAATTCCTGTTAGTATAACTAGGAGGACTTTTTCAAAGAATATTTTACAGTGAAAAGCGTACATATTTATTAAAGTTTTATAAAATTTCACAGTTGAGAATGCTCCTCAGAGAAGGGAATTTCACAGTAACTTGTGAAGTGTGTAGTATAGTTATTACTGTTTTTTGCATAGTAGACAAAAGAGGAATTTAGGCATAGATTAAATGTCTCGTAAAGATCACACAGGTGTAAGGTCGTGAAGCTGGTTCTTGAATTCAGACTACTTAAACATTCTAAAACTGCCTCAGCACTATTTGATTTAGAAAATATTTTCACATTCATTATTTAATTTTTCCTTTACAGTGATCTACATGATACATGCTGAGTCCCCTTTTATATGGTGCTCAGTTGCAGAATTGTGCCCGGGCTAGTAAGGATGCAACTGGGAATCCACTTACGCTCATTCTGTGAATCAACGCTATACCATATACTGTACCGATAGTTTCTTTTGTGTCTCTGCCTTGGTATAAGCAGATAAAGGACAAAGCTTTTTAAAAATTTATTGTAAATGTGATAAGAAATGTATTGCATTATAAATTAATTTCCCGTGGACTCATTTTTTCTTGTAACGTCCTGCGTTCTGAACAACCCCCAAGATACAGTTTAAACAGTGCGGTGGGCAGCAAAACTGTGGAACTATTATACAACACATTCTTCTCTTTAGAGTTTATTTTACAGTTTTCTTAAGTGAGCCTATCATTCAAGCCAGCTTTTAGAAAGTTCCTTGCAGGTGGCAAAATAAGGTTAAAGCAACCAGAAAAACAAAACAAAACCAAAAATGAAACAAAACAGAACTCTAGCCACCACTCTATTGATAAGTACCTTGTAAATGCGGAGCTAGAAATGTGCATTATCTTTTGATAGATGGAATTTCCAGTAGTGAGAGTTTTATTATATAAAAGACAGCAGGAATAGTATATGTAAAAGCTGTTAAAATCCCCTTTTCTTTTTTAAACTCAGCAGTTTGAGATTATTACTATTTAGCAAGCAGGGTTCAATTGGCCTGCAATTTCAACGGCTTTGTGGAAGTATTCCTGGAGACAGTGTTGATAAAGCAGGCTTAAGATCTGTGTACTTTTCTCTCAGAGTCATTGTTCAGTGGTCCTTAGGGCCCACGCCCTGCTGTCAACCTTGAGCATTGCCTGGCGGAATGGGCAGGTTTGAGGAGTGCAGACAGCAAGTGGACTGGGGCAGGGGGTGAAGCTCGGGCCCAGCGTGCCTGAGGCCTGGGGTCCAAGCTTCAGTGCGGAAAACACAGGCAGAACAAAAGCACCCACACATGCACAACAAAGCCACACACACACACACACACACACACACACCCCAAAAATCTACAAGAGCTACTGACTTCTTGCTAATAGGAAGCACAATTCACAGACTATGGAATCCGCTCTTGTCTCTCATGTAACCCTGGACATTCCTTTGGGCATTTCGTGATTTCCTTTGCCAATAGATCCCTCAGGGAAGGGTCCTTTGCCAGTGCTATTGGGGTACCCTCAGGACCACCACTCCACTTCAGCAATGCTCTGGCAGCTCCCATGATCTACATTTTCAAAGTAGGGTAGGACTGAACCCACCTGACTGGTTTCATCTACTCTTTGCCCCAAGATTGTAATTGTGGGTTCTACCCAATCTTGATATCAGTATTTGGTAATAGGTTAGGAAGATTATTTTTTGTTGTACTTTTTTCTTTTTATTTGCATTGACCTAACCCTAAACCTAACCCTGTGAAAAGTACAAGCTAACTGTAGTCTACATACAGCTATTGTATATTTTGTTCTTATAAATTATTGTAGTATTTAAGAAAGAGCAAGATGGGAAATTATCTTAAACTGTGTACTGGTATCTGTCAGGCACTGTGAGATGCTTTCCATGTATTATCTTATTTAACTGTCACACACACACACACACACACACACACCTCCACAAGTTACAATGAAGAAAGCTGAGAAAGCTACTCAGGAAAATTAAATAGCCTGTCTAAGGTCAAGTAACAGAACAGAGTTTCAAACTCAGATTTATTTCACTCCTAAGATTATGCTGTCTCTATTTACCATTTGGTTTAATGAGCTTACGTCGCCCTTACATCAAACAACAATGAAAGAATTTTTTTCCTGATAGGCAAACTTGCCAGTCAAATTTATTTTTCTTAAAAAGTCTTTTATTTTTCATAGCTCTGATTTCTGTTTGTTTTCTGTTGGTGAGAAAGGAATGCATCTGCCTAAAAGTAAGTCTGGCTACAGTAGCATTTTCAAAGGGAATGGGCCTACCTGACTGATTTCATCTACATTTCCCCCAAATCTGGATTGCAATATGTCCTGGAATCTACAGTAAATTATAAGATTCTTTTTTGTTGTTGCTGCATTTGATTTATGTATTTACTTACTTTTATATTAGAGATTGAGCCCAGGTCTTCGCACTGTATAACTGAGGATTTCTTGGCAGCGTGGGCTTTGAGTCTGATCCATGAAGAATTTGACTCTCTTTCTCTGCTGTTCTCTTGACTCTGGTCTTTGAAAATGTAATTTTGCCCTAAGTCTGACTGGCCTTATCGTTATAAAGTGACTGACAGTAACCTCTGGAGTGACTGCTTTCTCTATGCTTATGAAGGAGAAAGAGGGCACAGCTTCCTACATCACTGACCGCTCATGAGTGGCCAAGATAAATAAGACCAACGTGATTCATTCTAATCAAGGCGCCTACCTAGAGGAGATCAACTCCGACTCCCACGTGTGGATCCTACACAATGGAGAATGACCAAACTTTATGAGATCATCTACATCCCCACCATATTGCAGTGATGCTAAGCACTAAATGTGTCTTTAAATTCTTTTACTACTAGCACTGGAACAAGAAAGTCACAGCAATGGTATTGGGGTCTTTTTCATGAGAGTCACATTTCATGTGTGTGCACATGTAACTGTGAAAGATGTTCTACTTGTACAGTACTGGAACACAGTGTTGGAAACCCTTGTTGCAATGGATTGTGGTTCCCATCAGCAGCCCTGTCTCCCAGGCCACCAGCATCAGCATCTATTGAGAATGTTTAAAAATGTAAATAACCAAATAGAAACTTGGAGGGAGGCAAATCTCAGTTTTAAAAAATACTGCTGGTGTTTCCAAACGTGCTAACGTCAGGGAGTCACCATTCTGACAACTCTGACCACTGTCAGGATCTGGGGACTTGACTGGCTCATTCACTTTCATTTAATTAATATTTGAGATTGTGTGGCCAAAGAAGTGAGCCTTCTGGCAGATAAATTTCTTTTTTGTCATATTCTCTTACACTTCAGTAAAATTTGAATTAACTGATATTACAAGGTCAGTTTTGCTAAATGGTTATTTATTTTTAACATGTGACTTTTTTCCCTATGCATTTGATTTATCAGGAAGAAAATTTAGCCTACAGAGAATTTCCATTTTCTTGTGCATTATTTCATCTTCTAGACAAACTAGGTGAATGCAAAAAGTTGCATGGCTGAGCTGGGTCTTGTGGGAAGACCAAAAATTAAACTCATACCTTGCTGGGTCCCTTGGTCCACATGTGGTTTTATAACTTCCTGTCGATTTCAGAAAATATTCCTTCCACCACTTCACCATAAATAATAAATTAAAAATCTTCCCCAAGCTTCACTTCCTGTTCACGATTAAGAACCAAATTGCTGCAGTATTTATGTACCTCTTAGTCATTTAGCAAGTATAAAACTGCAGCCTTATTATTATTTGCTTCTTGTTTTTTATATTCTAGTGACAAATTCTTTCAGTATTGAGTCCCAAAACCCATGGTTTTAATTATATTCTTCTGCCCACCATGGCTATGTTTTTAGAAACCCCTATGTTGCATTGAAGCAGAATTAAAGGTGATTTGATGAAAACTTATCAACATATACCTATTACTACCCCTATTTAAAAACAGATTTAGTGCTTAGAGTCACTGAAATATGGTGGGCAAACAGGCTTTCACGAAAATTTTTGGCATTCGCCAGTGTATAGGAACCATGCATGTGAATCGGAGTTGATCTCCTCTAGGTAGGGGCCTTGATTAAAATGAATCATGTTGATGTCAAAATTTTTATTTTATGCTCACAACTATTTTGTGTCATTAGTAACATAAAAATGAGAAATGGATAGTCTTTAAAGTATTTATCAATGTTCAGATTGATACATGTTGTTTAAACCTAATATTCTGGGCTTTAGCTACTAGAATGTTAGTCTATATTCAAAAGCATCCCAAAACAATAATTGCATTTTTTCTTGATATCCTCTCTCTTTGATAACTGATTATCACAGTAGTATACAAAATTTTGAAAATTGCCCAAATCATCCTTCTCTGTTTGGAAGCAAGATTTATTGATATGAGCCAACAGCTTGTCTTTAAAAAACATGAGAAATTTGACATCACTGTAGGAGGATTTACAGGCAAGTGTTGTTTTATTATCATCGTTATTGCTCTTATTTTTATTCCTTCAGTGTAGATGTTTTGGCTTATCTACCCTTTCCAAAAGATTTTTGTCTTTGTATTTTAAATCATCTGCTTAAAGATGCCCAGTAAAGCTTGTCAGTGTGAGTCAGTGCAATGCAAAGGAAAGTTCCTTTGATATTCAGCTGTACATCTGTGCATCTCCAAGCATTGGCCTGGTGAGGGGTCAAGGATGCTGCTGGCCGGAGCACGGGGCTTGTTCCAACCACCACATGAAGATGTAAAGCCCCTTCTGTGGTACATGAAGGTCCCACCCTAAAGCTGAAAGTCATCTGTGCACATTCTGTTGACTCTTACAATATATACCCCGCTGTTGGTGTCTGACCTCCTCAGCACCAAAGTGGTATTTCTCGATGTCATTGCTTAACTTCCAAGTGTGACCTCCAGGACTGATAAACATGGCCAGCTTCAGAGGCTGGATTTTCCAACCTACACATTAAATGGAAAACCTGCATGCATCCAGCTTCCTGTTTACAGTGTAAGGATTTGGTTTCGTATTCTGAATCTTTCCCATGCATCAAATATTCTAAGACTCAATATGATTCTCTTTCTATTCATTGGATTTATCTACATCCTATTGAGTATTCATGGCTCAAAAATGCATAAGAAAGAAATTATCAGGATATCAGATGATTGGGTACATTTAGAAAAGATATCAATGGATATGAGATTTTCTTTTGTTAATGAAGTTTTAAAGTTTTAAAGGCTACACCAGCCCTTTAATATGAAATGTTGGAAAGAACCAAAAACAGTTATAAGAGAAGCACTGAGTGAGAATGCAGGAAGCACTGAGTGAGAATGCAGGAAGCACTGAGTGAGAATGCAGGAAGTATATTAGCGTTTGGATTAGAATTTCTTCTTGAGAGCAAAGAGACAAGTTTATCACATATATGCTGACCTATACTGACATACTAACAATGTCACATATATGCTGACCTATACTGACATACTAACAATGTCACATATATGCTGACCTATACTGACATACTAACAATGTTAAGCAGCATTTTTTTTTTCAGGTTTTAGAAAATATACTCCATTTCTATGAGTCTAAATTCAATACAGTTATCATTCTTTGCAATTGTTTTAACACTTTTTGGAGAGAACATTCCAGATTTTGAGAAATTAATGTAAAATCAGAGAGCAAGATCGCATAATCTGAGGACTCTGGTTGGCTGCCCAGCTTGACCTCTGGTGTTTCTCTTTAAACTGTGTCTGTCACAGAAAGTTACTTCAGAAGATACATGTGCAAGATTGCTTCCTGAAGAACAAGATGTGTGAAAGAGCATAAATAAATAGTTTTGTAGTTAAAAATAGCATTTGGTTTTCAGTCTTGGCAAACCTGTGGCATACATGCTGCAGCTGGCTGGCTGTTATCACTGAAAATTCTAAAAGGTTCGCCATGACTGGTGAGGTGACATTGTATAGCAATGACTCTGAGGATCTCTTTATCATTATAGTCCTCACTTCTGTGCACCCCTGTGTCTCATGATGTAGTACTAAGCAATCATGCTCTCTGAGGTAATGGAAGCTCAGTGAGGAAATAGTAGCACCTGATGGCCTTCTAAGGCATTGAGCCATCAAAGGTGACTTGTCCCAAATGCATTTACCTTGGACAGATACACAGTGAATTTGTGAAGTTTTACCTCTGCAATTATTCCTCGCTTATTATTTTCTTGTTTGCATACCCTGCACGCCTCCACAGCAGTGTTATCTGTCTTAGATTATGATCTGTTTTGACCTAGACTCGTTTGCCAAATTGCTTTGTGCAGTTAAATGCTTTGTGAGCATGATAAAAAGCAGTCTTACAACTGTTAGAGGAGAGGTCTCCAACAAAGCTGAGTCCCAGGGAGGGCTGTGACATGCTCTGGATAAAGGAGAGTTTGGTTTAAAACAGTCAGCTGTGCATAGCTTTGGATATAGAACTCCATCCAGGTTAGCTGCATGCGCGCGCAAGTGCGCGCGCATATATGTGTGTGTGTGTGTGTGTGTGTGCATGTGTGTGTGTGTAATGGGTGGGTAAAACTTATCGCTTAATCTTGATTAAGAGACTATCAATTACATTGGGGGACACAGGAAGATCAATTAGTGTTTTTAAATTGAGGATCTTTTGATGGCTTTGTTGACCTCCCATGGTTAGATCTCTTAAAACTACTAGTTTTTATTAGCCTCATCAGGGATGCTCCACAAATGGTGAGGCATTTACACGTATAAATGTATTTAAAATATCAAACTTCAACTTGGTAGCAATGAAAAAGTCCTACACAGTAGACTCAACTAACTTCCATTACTAATTGCTTAGTATCTTATTCATTATTGGAAAAGTACTTTTCCAAAACCAAGCTGACAGTTTTGGCTCAGATGTGCACTTGAAACAAAACAAATCTCCATGACACAGATTAGGTGAAGGACTTGAGTCAGTTGATAGAAATATATAATCAGGACATTTTCTCTAGTCAATAAAAATATCCAAAGAAATATGAAGAGTCATTAAATATTCTTTTCAAAATGAGTTGTCTTCTACCAAATATAAAATGTGCTTTAAAAAAGAAAAAAAAAAAAGAGAAACAAGTGCTCTATTATCCATGCATGCCAACTTTGACATTGTATAATGATGCACCCTAAAGTCTTAAGCTTAATGAGCATCTTGAATGCCAAATGGATTTTTAGGTTGTATATAATCTAACAACAATTTCTAAATTTCTAAAGTAAATGTCCCAAGTCTAAATTATTTCTTTGTAATGAGAAAAACACTGAATTCTTCAAAAGAAGTTTTTCTTAAAAACTAAAAATAGAAGCTGAATTTAAAAGTAAAAGCTTATATTTCAGAGTTGGTGAAAAAAAATCCACTAAAGACCTTTTTACAAACATAAACTGCTTAGAAAAATAAGAACTTTAAAACAAAGTATTTTCATACTGATGGGATTTAGCACTGATTTATATACTTTATAACAGAAGCATTTATTTTCCTGTTCTTTTTCTTTATGACCCGAAGGCCTCACCTTGTACAGGTCATCTAGTCTGAGGGTTTGTTTCTCTTACATCAAAGGGAGAGATAGGTCTCTAAAATATTTGTAGTCCTTTTTGTAAGAATTGTTGAATTGTTGTCCAGATACCGTGGTAAGATTTTTAACAAATTATTTAAATACATAGAGAAAACTATTTTGAACATCTACTGTGTACTAATCTGCAATGTTGGGAAATTCCAGAGGAATCATTAAAATATACTATTGCTCTGTGACTATTAGAGAAGGGTGAAATTTCTCTCTTAAAACTCCTGTTTTTGGCTCAGATACTGACAGAGAAAAACATAGATGAATGTCTATAGTAAAACAGAGAAAATTAGATATAATTTATAGCAACAGTTCCATAGATGCCATGTATCATTAGCTCTGCAATACTTATTAAGTTTAGTGACCTCTTGTGTCAGAACTAATTGTGTTAAACTCCTAACTTGTGTGTGTTTATCTTGAGAAAACTTTGTGTTAAGATTCTTTGCCCCTGAATTAGACAGGAAAGGTCATAACTCGTCAATCATTTCAATGCACATCAACTAAAAGCTTTGAATCTCATGGTATTTCATGCTAGAGGTTTGAATTGAGGGATGGAGAAAGAGATGTATCATAAACAGGTATTTTTACACAATAGTTTGATTTAGCAAATGTTGGACAAACCATTAACTGAATGTAAAATTGCAAATATGTGTTTTTTGTGTGTGTTTTCAAGTTGTCCACAGCCCTAACAGTGATGGGAAAAATAACATACCTGTAGGGGTGGGTGGTGCTGTATCTCTGGTTTCAGACCTAAAATAATTGGCAGCTTGAATCTGAAATGCAGACAAAAAGAGATACCTTTATTTTGATGCCTTGATTTTTTAAAAACATTTTTATAATTTTATTTAAAGAGAAGGAAAAAAAGCAAAACAGAAAAAAGTGTAGCAACAATACAGAATTCTAAAGAAAGAAAGAAAAAGAAAGAAAAAAAAAGGAAAATGAGAAAAAAACCCCACCAAGAAATCACTAGTTTATAAATTACATATTGTCATCTTGGATGTAGTTGTTCAAGTTACAAAGTTAAAAGGTACATTGTAGACATTCAAACAGTCAGACTACAAACAGTTCTGCTCAAAGATCCAAAAAAGTTTCAACAATATGGTCATCTATTTTACACACTCAAACATACATGCAGTTATATACCTTAGAGCACTTTCTTTTCCTCTCTTTTTTACAATAGCAATTACACATTTTGGGTTTTATCATCTTATAGTTCTTATCACTTTTTACACTAGAGACACTGTGATATTTATAAATATGATTCTTATTTATTTCACTAATGAGGATAGTCTCAAGTTGTCTCCATTCACCTATGAAGGCCTCAAGATCATCCTTTTTATAGCTGAGTAATATTCCATTGTATAAAAATGCCACATCTTTTTCATCCACTCTGCAGTTGATGGGCATCTTGGTTGTTTCCAGGATTTAGCTATCACAAATTGTGCAGCTATGAACATGGGTGCACATATATCACTGTGATATGAACTTTTCAGTTCTTCTGGGAAAAT
>PVLA01010041.1:0-18001 GCA_004027455.1 Hydrochoerus hydrochaeris
TTAATTGATACCTATTGCCCTGAGCCTGGGGCGCTTCCTGCTTGGGGCTGGGGGTGGCTGCCAAAGGTTAGCAAATATATATTCCAGCTTCTAAAAAATAAAGCGGATTCAGATTCACTCACAGACTGGTGTGCAGTGTCTTCTGTCTCTCACTCGCCGACTCCCTGTCCACCTTTGGGAAACCCTAGCCCTGCCGCAGGTGGACTCCGGCAGCCATGACCTGAGCAGCTCTCCTCTACCAGGCCCTTCTGCCTTGATGCTTCTGCCTTGGAGCCCGCTGACCATGGACTGAAACCACCACAACCACTAGTTTCTTCCCTTAGGTTGTGGCAGGTACTTCCAGAGGCACACAGGCTAACCGGTACAGAAACTGCTCTGTCTCCTGAAGAGAGGCTGCTCCACTAGGACTTGTAACCAATGCAGGTTTCCAACATTAGAGTCACCGCCACTGCACGCAGGTAACCTTGAAGTCTGTTTCAGAAATCTGCCGAGTTAAATGAGACACGGTTGTACAATGCTCTGCGTGTTTTACATACGCAGGGCGTGTACTCCACTGTGTGATTAGACTTTCTTAATTATGACATAAATGTCTTTTCTATTTTACTATTTCTGAAATACAATGTATGACATCTCAACTAGATGCTAAGACACTCAGGGGCTGTTTCCTTTTTATTTTCTCCTCAAAATGTTGTCATTCGTTCAACATGTAATTTTAGAATCAGTGTTGTCCTCAAATCAAGAGCATCGCCAATAGTTGTTTTGATCCTAGAAGGACACCTGTTCCTATCTTCTCTTCTGTCCTCACCATTACTAACTGGAATCCTAGGGTGAGTCTCTCTCATCCTGCTAAAAATTTTGCAGAGTAAACCCCTGACCTCACTGCCCAACGGTGAAGGTTACACAGTACTTTGAACCTGTGTATCAATCCTCCCTGGGATTGATTATAAGCTTCTGAAGGCAGCAAGTTTGCTCTATAGCTGCTTCGGGTTTTATGAATCTACCAGCCGTGCCTGCTGTACGTGCCACTCAGCATCTAGCCGCTGCTGTGTGTCCATCTGTATTTGTCATCTACTTTCCTGCCTGTTGAGTGAAATGAATAAAAATCTAAAGCTGCCAAATGCGGCTGCTCCCGCACTAACCCTTCCTGGAAGCAGCGCCAGAGGAATGGCAGCTACAGCTACGTCTGACGTAAATGGGGTGACTGGAGCCATGTGGGGCGCCTTCCCTTACTTGGCTCTCAGCGTTGGGGGTGTAGTCAAAGGAAGAGAGAAATTATGGGGAACACTCAGCACTGTGTGAGTTCGCTCTGAAACTTCAGTGAAAATTATGCACATTATCCCCAATTATTTGGGGAGCTGAAAAGAAGACGAAAGGGAGGCAGGAGAGCCTGTGAGCCTCAGGGTTTAACCCCTGTGGACATCGCAAGTCCTTTCTAGGGTCCCGTGAGCACCTTAGCTTCCTATTGCCCGAGCGGCTCGTGGAGTTAATTCTTTTGGACTGAAAAGACTTATGTAACACATGGTTCTCACGTCTGTTTAGCAACTGTTCCATCCACGATGGCATCCTTTTGGAAAATAACGTCTAAGGAAGTAACTTTCTCATGTTTTGATAATGTGATGTCAAATGCAATTCTGTTTTTTTATTTTAAAGTTGGAACGTTTCCATTTAAAATGTATTAGTGTTCGTGAACACATGTAGATAGTGCACACTAACTATTATTATTCCTGTCTGGATACAACCAACTTAAAGTACCACTCATGTGAATGGGATATGAGTGATGTGGTTTTATGTATATTTATCCTTATAGGAAACTGATTAAATAATAATTCACTTTGCATTTCATGTGATTTGGGAAATTATTTTTAGCTCTAAGTGACTATCTTAAAATAGTAAACTGATATGGAACAAATGCAATGTTTTTCCTCCATCTGTGGACAATTCATCACTTTGAAAACTACATATATTTAACAACATGTTAATTAAATGATAGCCACATGCACTCACACACGAATAGACATTTTTAACTTACACACACAAATTTCAAAATAGAGAAAGAGAATTGTATTTGACATCACATTCGGCTAGCACACGTGAGGCCTTGGGTTCAATACCCAGCACTGCAAAAGAAAAAAATCCCCAAATATATATTTGCTGAGATTTTATTCTCAGATAGAAATAGTGCAGTAATAATAAACTGCCTTCATGATTTCTGATTAAATACAATTACTTAACACAGTCTTCAAACTCATAAATATTTTTTCTATATAGTGTCACATAGAAACATTACTTATGAAGATTTGTTCCTATCCCTCAGCTGTCTCACCCAACACACTGAAATGCAGAGATGACTCACTTGTGGCTGAGTCCCCCATGTGGAGCAGCCAGCCTCAAATCGGTCCCAGAGTTCCCTGTGAACCAACCACACTGAGTGTCACGGGAGAAAGGAGGCACATATGTTTGAATCCAAGAATGAGTTGTCATCTGTAATTGAAATTTTAAAGTTTCAAAAATGTTTTAAAAACCCTTATGAGTCCAGAATATTAATTTATTTTAGGACACCATGGTAAAATAGATAATGCTCACAATCAGGGTCTCATACGTGTGCGCACACACACACACACACACACACATGGGTCTCACACACTTGCACATACACACACACACACACACAGGAAAAGAGAATGCTTCTGTTTCTCAGTTTCTGCACCTGTAAAATTTAGAATTCACCTGGTTGATTTCAAGAACTTCTAATTTCCAATATATTTACATTCAATATCCATTTACTTTTGTTTCTATCACAATGCACAGTGTACCGATCTCTTTCCTCTTAGATAGAAAAAAGATAATTACAGGTATAAATACCATGTCATATTCTTTCTTGTACAGAGAATTGCTAGTGACACACTTGCCTGGACTTAAAGACATTTCCAGCTAATTATGCAAAACTCTAAAAATTAACAATAGTCTAGAACAGAGGAAAAACCAAAAAACCTATGCAGGAAGAAAACAAAGAATGAGATTTGAGAGAGAAGGCCACTGTGAAAGCAGGAAGAAGAAGCTCTAGTAAAAGAATTTTTAAAGAAAAAATGTGATAACCAAATGATTCTTTGAGTGTATAACCACTTGGGACTTCGAAGCCATTGCTGGTCACTGTCTTCTGACCTTAGGAAGAGCTACAAGACTGTCACGGCCTTGCTGTTACCCTGCTGAGGGCTGTGCCACAGTGGTTTGAGCTGCAAAGACCCGGATACATCCTGCTGGTGGAAGGCCAGCATTCCTGCCATACATATGCAAATTATGTTTGTATTAATATTAATATTTTATACACAAATGGAAAGACTCCTATTATCCGTGCATGATAATAGAACAATGACTAGATTTAAATATAAATTAAAATCACTACAGTTGTCAAAAATAATCTCATGATGAGCCGTTATATTCCTTCGTTCTTTGCTTCTCTTCAGTCTAGTATTGTGCTGCTATTCACAGTGGTAACACCAGGGGGCACATAGAGGAGACCCTGCCTCTGTTACCATGGTGACAGGCTGGCGTGTTTTAAAAGGAGGACGAACATCATGTATGCGTGCATTTAAAATATTACTGTCCAGCTGCTTCAGAATTGCTGGGCATCACATCTAAAAGTTATTTTAAAACTTTCTATTTTTTCCTCAAAGAAAATACACCCAAGTTCCACAATACAGACCAACTGAGGTTTAAGAATAAACCACAACTTTTGTTTTCTTTTAAAACAGCTCAGATCGTTGTTAAGTACGCAGGCTCTGAAAAGAGCCAGACTTGGCACAGGTCACTAGCTCTGCCACTTAGGATGTATGTGGTCATCTGTAGCAGAAAAGGGGCTGTGGAGAGAGTTGGAGGGGAGGCGTGTAAGTGTGTCAGCCAGAAAACTTTTGGAACAGGTGGACAGAGACATTGACTTACTAAATTAATTTATTTACTTACAGTGTCATTTTAAAGTCTTAAAAAGGTGTTCCTCTTCGCCTGTGAATCACATTACTGTCTGGACACAAAAGTGTTAGGCAGTTGTACTTTCACTGTCTCATTTGCCTTTTTTAAAAAATATAAACCATTAGGCACGGTGCTAAGACTGAGTGGGGTGGACGGAGAAAGGAAAAGGCTCCGGAAGGTCCTTGAGAGTCACCATCCAGTGTGGAGCATGCGGACAGAGGAGAGGCAGATGGAGGACTGAGAAAGTCAGCCCTGAGTAATGGAGCGCAGAAGCTGAGCACACCGTACATGTCGGGTAAGGAAGCCAGCACCAGAGCCCAGTGCGAGTAGGAGAGGACCTCGGTGGGCTCCAGGACCTGGAAGCCACTGGCGACTGTGCCAAAAGCAGTTTTAGCTCTGAAATTCCGGTCCGTGGACCATGACAAAGAGTCACAGAAACTAGCGTGAAGTGAGAAGAGAGAATTGCGAATGTTTCTTGAATTTCCAACTTCACATCGTTGACATTTGCATGTGGTTACACAAGGGCATTGCCAGTGTGTGACTTGCAGTTTTGCCAGATGGTTACAGTGATGATACAGTTTGTGTCCTCGCCTCATTTCTCTGTGCCAGTTCATAGCCTGTCTCTATCCCATCCCAGGGCATCCTGTGGTCTATGTTGGCATTCTACAATTATAAGCAAATGGAACCAGACAGTTCACATGTAGAACACCCTGCCAACAGCCTCATCCATTCAGAAGATGGGGATTTGGGAAGCTGATTCCGCGGTAGGGTTGCTGTGACTGACTGGCTGTTGGAGGTGGGTCTGGTGGACAGTGGTGACCACTAGAGACAAACTCCAGAGGAGATTCTTTCCCAGCTCCTCCCCTTCTGTCTGCCTGCTTTCCAACACCGGCTGAGCAGCTTTCTTCTGCTACCGGCTCTGCCATGAAGCTTCAGCCTTGGGGCTGGCAGACCACGGACTGGACCAAACTCTCCCACATTAAGTCCAGGGCTTGGCGTGATTTGTTGCAGCAATGGGCAAGTGACCGAGACACAGTCTGCCTCCCTCAGCTTGCAGCTTCTCTCACTCTGTGTGACTTGTCTCAGATTCTCCTGCGTGGCTATGCATAGTGATCTATTACGTTTTATTGTTAACAGGTATCCCGTTTTTATGCTATACCGTGTCAAATCTACCCACTCACCTAATGACAGGCATTTTGGTAGTTTCCAAGGTTTCTTTCTACTACACATAAAGCTACTATGAGCATTTATACAAAACTCTTCGTAAAAATCTTTATGTTCTCTTATAAGGGTAAATACCTTTAAATGGATTTGTAGTATCAGAGGTGCATTTGTGGGTGTGTATAAACTTTATAAGGTGCTGTCCGCTTTTAATTTTCATATCATGTCATGGTTATACCAGTGTCTTATCAGAGTTCCAGTTCTGTGAATCGCATTGTCAGTATTTTTATTGTAAGGCATTCTAAAGAGGACATGCTGATATTTTTTGTGGTTTTCATTTGCATTTGTCTAATTATTAATGATATTGGTAATCTTTTTTATGGCCATTTTTAATTCTTTTTTTCTGAAACAAAAGTAGTGTAGACTAAACTGCATCTTCGCAAAATTCTTTAAGGTGAAATGAACGCAGAGGCTTATGAAATGCGAGCCACAAAGCTGGATTTTTGCACTGCAGCGCCTAGACCTCCGCAGCATCAATCTCTGCTAGTTTGCAAGGGCAGCACCAGCAAACCAATGACAGGCTTCTGCTCTCTGTCCTCCGCTAGCTGTTTGTCATCAGGTTAAATAATAAAAGCTCCCTACACTCTCTAATCACAATTCCCTGGTCAGAAATAGGACTTGAGAATGTTCTCTCCCTTTCTGTGGTTGCCTTTTTCAGTTGCTTGATGATTCTGAAGAAAAGAAATTCTTATACTCTTGATAGTGCCTCATTGATTATACTTATTTCAAGAATTTGGGCTTCATTTTGTCTTGTCTGAGAACTCTTCTCCTAGTCAGTGTTGCAGAATTTTTCTCCTATGTTTTCCCTTAGAAGTTTTACAGTTTAGCTTTTGTACTCAGGTTTGTGATCCATTTCAAGTGGACATTTACATATGGAAATCAAACTTTTCCATTAGTAACATCTACTTGTTCCAAAACCATAAAAATCTTACTTTCCCTTTTGAATTTCTTTGGAATTTTCCCATTTGTGGCCATTTCCGAATTCTTCATTCAGTTCCCGGATCCTCATTCCTATTCTTTTGCTGAAACCATGTTCTCCTAACTCGAGCAGCTTTAAAGCTGAACTTGACATCAAGTCCTCCAGACTTGTTTCTTCTTTCTAAAATTGCTTTGATTTATTCCATATGATTAGAATCAGCTTGTCAAATCTGACTCTAAAAGCTGCTGGATTTTTATTAGCATTACTTTCAATCTGTTGCTAAGTTCAGGGAGAACTGACATCATATTTGTGTCTAGGCTTCCAGTCTATGATTCTTCCAGTCTATCTCCCTCCATTCATTTTGGTCACTATGTACTATAAGCGATGTTGGACATTTTCAGGACAGGCTGTTGCATGCATTTGTGAAGTTTTCCCTGAATTTTTTAAAAAAACTTTTATTACTACTATAAATGGAATGGTATCTCCTTCCAATTGTGCATATCTACTAAACTGACAAAAGATTGATTTTTTAAATATGGAATAGTTTGGCCTACCTAACTCACTTACTACTTCTAACAGATTCTTTTGTAGATTCCTTATGATTTTCTATGTATACAATCTCTACAATTTGTCATGGGTCGAATGTGTCCTCCATTAAGACCCTGAAACTCTCACTGCATGTCCATGCTTATGAATTAACCTTACCTGGAAAGGGGTCTTGAAATATGCACTGAGGTGTGGATGAGACTAAGGGTGAACTCTACCCAGCAAGCCTGGTGACCTGTGAGGATGTGGCTGGGTGGAGGAGCAGTGTGCAGAGCGAGTCAATCTAGCGGGGACAGGGCCCGTCTGAGCTGCACAGCTGCCAGCCGGCCCTGCAGCTTGGGGGCTGTGGCAAGACAGGAATCATGGCAGAGAGAGCGGCAGAAGGAGCTGCTGGCCTTGTGGGCAGGGTGCTCCCCCTCAAGCACACCCCAGGGACCAGAGGCCATCTCAAGGCTGGCCTCTCATAACCTCCACCGTCTGTGACAGCCCCAACTAAGGACGGACCCCCAAGGGCACTTCACTGTCCATCATGCTCTTCTGTGAAAACCGTCAGAGCAGCCATAACATCCACTGCCACTCCTGAGCTAGCAGCTGGGTCCCACACTTGGGCATGTGGTAAGTGTTCCCCAAACATTTGCTGAATGAATAAAGTATACATATGGTCATAACGCACCTTGAGAGATGCTTTGAAACAAAGGAACACTCACGTACGCTTTCAGCAATGTCCGCCCTGTTGGCATGAGTCATTCGTATCCTAGACACCCTCATGTACATAACTAAGTACTTTTCAATAAGCCGAAGCCTGTAGTGTCATATTAACACATGAACCCAGCGGGCACACACATTAAAATAAATTATTATCACACCAGGAAAGTACTAGAAAGGTGATTCTTAAAGATGTAACATGTAACAAGTGTGAAGACTCGAGTCACTTATTTCATCTCCTCCAGTGCCACCAAAGGAATGCAGGAATGCCAAGAATGCTTCAGTAAAATAATAATAATTTATCCACAAATGTTAATTAAGCTCTACTAATATGCAGCAACAAATCAAGTGTAAAGAGGGCTAATTCTATATATGTATCAGGAATCTCCTAGATTCTAAATAGGAAATGTGTAACTTTAAGCCACGGTATTCCTTGTTACCCATGTACAACAATGTAGAAGCAGGAATACTGGTTGATTGAAAATCAACACACTTCACTTTAAATGTACGCTACTATATTCATTAAGACCTGAAAACATCTGAAAGCTTTAACCAAAGAGCCACCACAGCTCATGACACACGCTCTGGGAGACCAAAAGCAGCAGAGTGGAGCCAGCTCACATTTTTAGAGCGTTGCTGATGAATCCTTTTGTGCTTTTCCTTCACTTTACCAGAAAAGTGTACAAAAATTAGCGTGATTGCTGTTGTCATAGGATAAGATTAAGAAGCCAAAATTTATTTCTTACTTTTTATGTTTTCAAACTAGTTCTGTCTTGACTCAGAAAAGTGTACCGACGCGGACTGGCCGCTAGAGGGATCAGTTTTCTGAAAGGATTATTTTGGGGGAACCTAACTGAAGGCCTACTGTGCGAGAACCCAGACTGGGATGGAGCGCGGCGCTTACTTCCGCGCTGAGTGCTTTACAAGGCACTGGTTTCACACCCCGATTTTTATAGTAAAATATGCAAATTCCATAAAAGAGAATTACGAACAACCACGTAAACACAGGTAAAGAAAGGCTTTCTCTGTATCCCATCAAACGAGTACTAAGATTGAAATCTGGAGTTTTCAGTGAAGAATTGGAAAATCAAGACAGGTTTTCTGTCCCTGGAAGCAGTTCAGTTCTCAATCCTAGTTTCAAGACGAAATGCACCTTCTCCTACCCGGGCTGGGAGACCTTCCCCAGGGTGCTGCAGGTGCAGGCGGCACCCGGTGTGCCCAGGTCCCTAAGGCTCAGCCCTGACTACAGCCCCCTGCACTCAGCCAGCCACAGTCGGGCACAGCGGAGGGGTGGAGGCCGCAGGAGGATGTGCTCGAACCCTGGCGTCTTCAGACCGAGGGACCCGGGGAAGGTGGCTGCCCAGAACACCCTGCGGAGACGGCACCACAGGGCTGGCCTCCTAAGCAGAGATGAGGCATGTGTGTAGGTGACACTGAGGCGAATGTGAGGGGAAAGGAAACTCAAACCAGAAAGCGAATCAGGAGTTAACAGCAAGAGCCTGACGGAGGAGGATCACAGTGGAGTCGGGAGCAGAGAGAAGCAGGTGGAGGCTCTTAGAGCCGAGACGGCTGGAGAGGTGCCAAAGTTTGCAATCCGAGAGGACCCGGGTCTGGGTGGTGGGGGTTGGGGTGTGTGTGACCCGATCCCGGCAGAGTCTTGGGAAGGTAACTGCGCTTGCAGGACTGAGCAGAAGCAGGCTTGGTCCAGCAGGACTCGCAGTCTTCACCCCACGGGGATGATAAACTCTTGGAGGCACGTCGCAGTCACCGATTTGGAGGCATCTGCAGCATCGCGGGCATCCGGTCAACATGCTCAACTCTTGTTTTTATGTATGGTTAAATTGTTTTGTACAAAGAAAGGAAATGAGTAGATATTTTGGTCCTTAGAAGATCCATAAGACACCACAGACCCTTTCTTTCTTTCTTTCTTTCTTTCTTTCTTTCTTTCTTTCTTTCTTTCTTTCTTTCTTTCTTTCTCTTTCTTTCTCTCTTTCTTTCTCTCTTTCTTTCTCTCTTTCTTTCTCTCTTTCTTTCTTTCTTTCTTTCTTTCTTTCTTTCTTTCTTTCTTTCCTTCCTTCCTTCCTTCCTTCCTTCCTTCCTTCCTTCCTGTACCCAGGATCAAACTCATGACCTTGTGCTTGCCAGGCAGGCACTTTTGACATTGAGCTAAACCCCCAGCCGACACCAGAGACTTTTGAGTGACTTTCCATGCACACTGCCCACAGCTGTTTGCAGACCCGGAGCTCCGTTCTGCAGACCGCCCTCGTGAGAATCTCTGCCTCACTCCTCCCCTTCAAGTCTTTCCTCCCGTCCCTTGGATTTCGAATCCCTTAACTGTGGCCCTCTTGATCTCAAGGGATCTTCTCCCAGGGCACAGAAGAGAATTAGGATCAAGAACATCAGAGCCACCTAACTTCCAGAGGCATCACTCAGAGAAAAAGCTGATCTTAAATGCAAAATCTAGCCACCTTCCAGCTGGGATCTCCCTCCGTGGCAGACAGCGGTCTCGCTTTCTGCACCTTCTATCTGTTTGTGAAAGGCAGCTTTACTAGGGTACTAACTTGTCCTCCTGCCCTCTGATTTGCTCCAGGCTGGGAGTGGATTGAGAGTGAGGGGTCATTACTGTCAGGTATGGCTGAGGAATAGGAACCCTAACCTAAAATGAAAGGAACCTTCCAGCCATCAAGTAGCCCATGTTGGAAATTGACTCCATTTTATATTTCAGGGGCAAAAACACTAAAGCAGAACTTCTACTACAATTTAAAGCACGAGCTTGGTACACAGAGCATCACGGAGCCCCAGCTACGAGACGCAGCCCTTCAGCTTCGGGTTGTGCATCTAAGTGTACGCAGACAGCTGTGCCAGAAAGTCTCTTCCTCCTCCTCCTCCTCCTTCTCCTCCTCCTCCTCCTCATCCTCCTCCTTCTCCTCCTCCTCATCCTCCTCCTCATCCTCTTCCTCCTCCTCCTCATCCTCCTCATCCTCATCCTCCTCTTCTTCCTCTTCCTCCTTCTCTTCTCCTTCTCCTCCTTTTCCTTCTTCTGTTTTCCTTTGTGAGACAGGGTCTCACTATGCAGTTCCAGCTAGCCTTAAACTCATTTTGTAACCTGAACTGGTCTCTCACTCACAATGATCCTCCTGCCTCAGCCTCCAGAAAGTTTGCTGTGAGGACTGAAGTCAGTTGGGAAGCAGCTGTACCAGGAGAGGGTCGGCGAGGAACAGCTCTCCCTGTGGCTACCCCCTCCACAAACCCTCCTTTATACCCCCTCCGCATCTGCCCAGTATGCTGGACCCGCACCTTTGGCCACCAGCTTAGTCTCTTCTGGCACAGAAAGTAGCTCCAACCTACTGCCATGATTCCCATCCCCCAAACGTGGCCTGTCCCAGCCCCTCCTGACACAGGTCTTCTGCAGTTGGCCGTGGGTGATGGGCAGTGGCCTCCCTGTGCCCCACCCCCTTGCTCCTGGCCCGCATGACCTCTCACAGCACTGTGGCCCTGCCCTTAGGAGGAGGTAAGGGAAAGAATGACAGAGAAGGGCACGCACCGAGGGGCTGCGCTCTTGCAACGTGAGTCCGGCCTCTGCCGTGGCTGACGCCCAAGGCCTGCTTCTCTGGCCCTGATCTGGGCACCCCGCCCCATTGGCCGCCCTAGCTCCGCCCTGCTTCCTAAGGCAGGCAGTGGCCCTTTTGGTGGACCGATTCCCTACCGCCGCCCTCCACTGGCCGGGGGAGCTGCCTTCTCTCCCGCTGACTCACCCGGTCACCGTCCAGCTCCTTGGCCAGCTTCGGGACGCAGTCCTCTCATCTTCTAGACTTGGACTTTTTCATTCAGGAAAGAATCGATCCCTAAGGAGAGACTGAAGCAAACAGGGGCACCCGAACCTCAGTGGTTGCAAAGTCCCAAGACCTCTGTCCCGGTGTCCAGAGAGGAGGTCGGGTTTTCGGGGCTTTGCAAACACCTGGCAGCCAGGAGCAAGGGTCTATCCCGGGATTTCGGAGAGCGGACAAGCACTGCGAGGGAGGCCTCAAACCTCTCACACCCGCTGCCCATTGGGCTCCCTCTTCCACTTCAGAGACTGGGCCAACATCGTCACCAGGCAAAGCCTCATGGTGTGTGACAGCCCCAAAAGACAGACAAGTCCCGGACCTCAGGAGACGCGCAGGCAGGATGGTGCTTGTGGTCTTAAAGCTCCAAGATCTAATTCATATTGAAATTAGTGACTCTGGGTTGATCTCTCCAGAGTATCTGGACCAATAGTTTAATCAACAGTTAAAAAAAGAAAGAAAACTCCTAAGATTTTTGTGCATGTTCTAGAACATTTTCTCACCAACAAAGAAATCTGTACAAGGCAAAATTTGCTGAACCATTGCTGTTGTTCTATTCATTGGAAAATTTGGATTTACACTGAGTCAAAATTTACCTACTTGCAAAAGTCCTCCAGTTCATTAGACCTGTGCCCCTGAAAACTAACAGTAGACCCAAGCTTGATTTGACTTCCTGGAAGAATCAGAGCTTAAAACTGGGGTTGTTTGACAATCAGATCAAAGGCTGAATCATACCTTTCACTTTCCCCCATGGCAGCCTTTAAAATATTTTCTTTTCAGAACAGTACTTGTTTCTCTTTTAGACTTTCTTCTCTAAATTAAAATTTCCCCCAGGTTTTCAATTGCAGTGCAGCTTCTGAGGTTTCTTTATTATTCTGGGACCATTCTGTTACTGTTTTCCAGCTTTCAACTTTCACTCATCTATCAAAATAGCTTTGTTCTTAATTTTCTTTCCCTTTTTATTTGTAAGGGGATTGAACCCAGGTCTTGTAACGCAGGGCAAAGGCTCTAGGACTGACCCACCCCAGCTTGATATTTTATTTATTTATTTACGAGAGGTTAATGTTAGAAACATTTATCAGCGAAAAGAAATGGGGACTAGGGATGGGGTAACAGGGAGTAGGAATCGCTCCTGAGAGACAGGAGGGGTCCCGAATGGGTTGCCTTCATTAAGTCTATTTTTAATTGACATAATAACTGTAAATATTTATGGGGCCTGAAGTGAGGGGGGTGGTAGGGATAGAATGCAGGGCCCCCCTACTGAGATACACTCCCAGCCCTGTTGGGTTTTGTGCTGAGACAGAGTCTGCCTACACTGTTAAACTGTTAATCGGCTCAAACTTGTAACCTCTCGGTCTCAGTCTGCCAGCACGCTGGAATTGCTGGCCTGCACTGCCCCGCCCTGCCCATGTGATGTTTTGGTGCATGGACCTGTTGTGTAAGATCAACTTCAATTAATTTAGGTATTTATCACATTAACCATTTCTCATTTCTCTGTGCGGAAATGCTCCAAGTCCACTTTTGCAGCTATCTTGAAGCACACAGTACAGGACCCTTTTACGGGGCTGCTCTCCAGTGCAGGAGACCACCAGAACACTTTCTTCCTTCAGCTGCGGCCTCGCCTGCTCTCCCCAAGCCCAGTAGCTGCTATTGCAGCCTAAGCTTTGGGAGATCAACTTTTCAGGGTTTCTTGTATGAGCAAGGGCATGTGGTGTTTCTCTGGCTGAGCTTGACTCATTTTATTTAATATAACATCCTCTTGGTTTAAGCACATTATGACAAATGACAGAAATGCCTTTTTTATGACTGAGTGGCGCTCCATTGTGTATATGTACACGATAGTCTTTTTCCATTCTTCCATCTTTTCACGGACATTTATATTCAATCTGCATGTTGAGTGGCCAGAACTTCTGACAACACCAAGAAGAGAGAAACAGAAGTCTCGCTTTTGTTAACACTTAATTTTTAAAGGAAGTAAAATCAGATTGTTTTTTAAAGGGAATATCTGTAAGGATTTTATTACACTTATAATCAGCAAAGAAGCCAGGTAGATATGGTAACTGGTCCAGAAGCAATCAAAAGAACAGGCACACTGAACTCAGGAACACGGAAGTGAATGTGCTAGCTGAAGGAAAGCAGCATTTCCACGATGTTAGAAGACCATGGATTGAACTTTTATTGGGCAGGGCAGAATTTGCACATGCAGAAGAATAAATGCACAATGCTGTTCATTATCTACAATTTACAGGGTTATAAAATAACTTTACTGGGTTAAAGAGAATCAGGTAACACAGAACGTATCCTCAAGCCTAGACAGAGTTTTACCCTGAAGCACAGATCTTGCCCTTCTATTTTTCTTGTCCTCAACACTGCTTGTTTTCATTCAACAGAATAATAGTACCAAATCCAATGCCTAAAGGTCATAACATTATCATTTGGCTTTAAAAAGAATTTCTTCACATTTAGTGGAGTTAATAGGGTGTCCTGATAAACACCAGCATTCACTTCAGAAGCAAAACAGCTTTTTGCGCCTGTGGTTTGTAATCTGAGCAACTATTTTGAAGATAACAGTATGTAATATGTTAACCATTGTTAATCTCCTGTTATTTTGTTTTGGAATTCTGTATCATCGTTTTTACCTTATTTTATTTCATTTTTTAGTTTAAAAACTGAAGAAGAATAAAAGCCATTGCAGACACACTGGGAGCTCACTGATCCTTGGTGGCCACTATCTCCAATGAGGCCTGTGTCAGGTTTTGCCCACTGTGTTCTTCCTCTGAAGTTTACTACCTTTCATGGTCTATGGATTTATCTTTTGCAAACCCCTTAGCAAATTCCAGTTAATTTTAAAAATGTCAGCTTAAATTCATCAGCCTGTTACATGCATGAAGAATGAGAGCACAAGCAGAAATGTGGATTTGCTTACAAAGAAATGATAGTGCAGTTGTGCAGGGCCGAGAGGGGACATGTGTAATTACACTGCAGGACAACGTCTAACTCACATGAAGGCAAAAAAGTTCCTGAAACAAATTAATGATTTTTTTTCTCCAGTAAGAGTATTGGCCATTCTTCCTCCTTGGTTATAATCTAAAAATTAAAGAGCATGGGCTTTCTTTTGAAACCCAGGGAAAACCTAAGTAAACTTGGTAGATCCACCTGGATCTAATTGCTGGCTTTTAACACTGATTTGGAAGTCCTCTAACTACACAACACGGTGGTAGCCCCGGTAATTTTTCCGAGGACAACACTCCCCATGTGTGGTCACTTGGTAATGATTGTGTAAGTTCTTGTTTGTTTGGTTTTTAGGATTTGCCCATATCCTGGTTCAGCTCAAACCCTGACTCGACCTTCACAAATCTCCACGGAGCGAGCTCTGGACTCCAGAGGACCAAGGCCTCCACCTGCAGATCCTGCTGCTGCGGCTGCTGCTGCCTTTTCCTGAGCCTGGGTTCTCGCCACAGCCCGGCCCTCAGACTGCACCTCTGCCTGTCCCTCCTGATGCTTCCCTGCGCCGCGGTGGGTCTGCTCCCTTGTCTCATACATATCCCAGACCGTATTCTCAGGGAGGCTGAGTCCCGCCAGGAGCCTCCCGCCTCACATCTGGCCTCCTTGTAAAGGACTGTGTTTCTCAGAGCTCCAGCAGGGCGCACCCTGCTCAGCAGCCAAACCGGGCTCTTGAACAGCGGGTGCCTGAGCGTGAGGCTGGGAGGGGTAATTTGTGTTCCTGGTTTAGCTGATTGATTCCTGTCTTAGTTCCTGCCATAAGGAACTACTAGAATCCATGGCCTCGATAACTGAGATTCATTCCCTTTTCTGAAGTCTAGGTCCTAATTCAGGGTGGCAGCAGAGACTTTATCCACTGGAAGGTACCAGAGATGAACATTCCCCAGCCTCACGCTGGCTTTTGGTGGCCCCAGAGGTCCTGGGCTTGCAGTGGGATCACTGCGGCTTCTGCTGTGTGAGCAGTCTCCTTCCTTCTGCGGTGACCTGTCTGTGTGTCCTCTGCTCCTCCGGACACCAGTCATTGCAATTCAGGACCCATCTCAGTCCGGTTTAATTTTCTCTGGATCCTTATCTGTGCCCAAAAGTCCTGTTTCCAAAAAACATGGCATTCTCTGCTTCTGGGTTTCACCCTGGTTCTCCTGAATATCTGAGAGACCAACCTACTCCCCAGCAGCCTGGAGAGAAGTGGGGTGTGGGTGGAAATAAGCACACTCTCCTCTCTCAGAAAAGCAGGCATCTGGGAAGGTGGACCCGAGTGCAGGTCGGCAGTCAGACTGTTGAGGGTGGAGTCGATTGATTCTTGCCTACAAATTGCAGACCAGACGTGATAATAAGAGCAATAATAAAAGATGGCGTCAGCAGTAAAATTAACAGTAGGAAAACATAAGATAGTTTAAGCAATGGTCAGATCTAAATCAGTGAAGCAAGGAACCAGGTAAGAAATAAGTCATGCCTGGCTCCCAAATACTACCAACACCACGTGGCAAAACTGAGTTAACCCTTCCGTGTGGGGCAGAACACTCTTCCCACAGAGGCGGGCAGTGTGTGGCAGCAGGAGGAGGTAGAGCTGGAATTCACAGCCAGTGACAAGTTTGGCTTTGTGTAGGGACTGGGTAATGATCACGCATGTCAGCCCGGAACAGCAGAAAGCAGCAGTGTGAGGGTTCTGAGTTGTGGGGTTCAAAGAGTCTTGGGGTTACAACTAATGCTCAGCATGGAAAAGCGACAGGGTTTTCAGGCAGTTCCTGGCCAAGCTGATCACCTGGGCTGGACCCTCTGGGGAAACAGTAAAGACAATGCAAGGCCCTTGTCTTTGGAAATAGGTCCTTCTGGAGGCAGAGGGTCCAGTGCTTCCCTTTTAGATACTAAGTCATAGCCAGATGGTAGAAACGCGGAGCCAGAGAGCCCACTAGGAGAATCCAGAGGCACAGGCCATGGGGGCCAAGGTAAATCTTTACCTTTTTAAAAAGCATTATCTGCTGTGCCTGCCCAGGGCTACAAAGGAGCTGAGGGAAATACAAATTTTGGAAAAATAATAAATATAAGGAAAGAACCATACAATCCATGAATGTAAGGCTTTAAGAAATAGTTCTATTTTAAAAATAAACAGCTCCGTTCCCATACAGAGTCTGGTGGATATTCCTAGTACCCAGCTCTCTTCCCGTGTGCTGGGGATCGCTGCCCTGCCGGCCACCTTGCAAACAGGCCAGATCACGTGGTCTCTCACAATAAACGAACTGAGTGAAAATAGGTCCTGCATGTCGGTTTTGAATGGAGGGAAAGAAAATGTGCCACCTGATCTTCGTGCAAGCTGTTTTCCACCCATGATGACTGTGGTGGCTAAATTCGGAAAATCTGAGCCACAAGATAGCACTGGTCAAGACCCTTGACTGGAGGGCTGTTTGACTCGCTGGAGACTCGTGGACACAAGACATCACTCCCTGTGTCTCTCTCTGTCTCTGTCTCTCTGTCTCTCTCTCTCTTGCTCTCTTTCTCTCTCTGCGCTTAGACTCATGAGTTCACTGTGCTTTGGGAATTCACCTCTTCCTGCCTTAATCATCTGTGCTAATACCATATGCCAAGTTTTAAGAGTGACAGAAGCGAACAAAGGATAAAGGAGGTGTATGAAAAGTGTATAGATTCTGTTTGGTGAGTGGAAGGGGAATGAGGAAAGGAGAGCAATTCTCAGGGGTCCTAAAAGAAGCAGTTCTGATGCTCAGTCTAATTTTCTAAAAGTCAGATGGTGGAGCAAGAACAGAACATTCCAAGTTAACGGTTTGGGTTTCCAGGTAATGAAATTAAGTCTCCACCATCAGATATTGCTATGCGTTACCTTTTGATCCCTGTGTTTGTTAGGAGCTCATATCAAAATTCACACATTCGGTGGCTTGCCAAGAATTTGACCTTATTGTTAGAAATTTGATCTGACTGACACCGAGGACTACACTCAACCACTTTTTTCCTGAACAATATTCTACCACGACATACTCTGTATCGCTGAACTATAATGAAGAAGAAGGTGCTCTGAGGAGCAGCCTCAATGGCTTGTAATTTATGATAAGCTGTTTTCTTGGGAAACTGTTTTTACACTTCTTCCATCAATTGCCGGTTCAGAACAACATGTTCTCCTAATTCCAGGAAGCAGTGTCCAGGCTGTCAGAAGTGAAGCGTTGCGTAAGCAGTAACACTAAATAGACTAATTCTTTGAAGTGATTCCTGCTGGAAGGTGTAGAAGAATCCACTGGAAGTGCCAAAGTATACCTGCCAACAGCCGAAGCCTAGCAGCAGAGTTGGAGAGATAAATAAGGAAATGTGCTGAGACTGTCCTGAAATACTGAAATATTAGCCTGGGAGGGCCTTGTGAAAGAACACAGCCAGCCCTTGTCTTGCATAGCAAAGAAGTTATCACCAGTAACCCCTTTACTGCAAGGTTTAAGAGTGTGTTTTATAAAAATATGACAATGTGAAAGAAAAAAGAATCCTCGGCTATGCAAAACGTAGTGCATGGAAGGCAGTCTGTAAATTTCGGGTGATTACTGAATGAATGAGCAAGGTATCACTGTCAACAAGCAACTGCTCTGGAACATAAAAAGCTGTACATCTATGAAACTTGGTACAACTCCCTAGGGTTCAAACCTTCATTGTAAAAGCGTGGGCGATTAGTGAGTTAGCTCTCCCGGAGGAGAAGGAGCCAGGTTCAGGTGCGGACTTTCCCAGCAACTGCCTAAGATGGGCTCAGCTGTGGACTCTGGGTCGTGTGGATGAAGTGCACCTAACCCTAACCCTAAACCATGATTTAAGAAATAGAAAGTAGCCA
>PVLA01010041.1:18101-68018 GCA_004027455.1 Hydrochoerus hydrochaeris
GGACTGGGGTGGAGAGGTTGTGGGCGCCTGTGGCAGAGATGGCGGCGGCCATCGGTCCCCTCACACACTGGCTCCTGCGCTTCCTTCCCGGTAATCATGCTTGTTTTGTTGTTTAAAGAGGGTAAAAATAAACAGAACAAAGCAGAACAAAACAGATCATAAGATAACAATGTAAGAGACACAGATTTCTAAGCAAAACAACCGGAGATCTTCACTGTCTATCACATTGTCTCCTGTTTTCTTCCAAATATTTGTCCATATCTTCACATACAGTGGATTCATACAAAGCAACATAGTGTAAAACTGATCTGAACAGGATGAGGAAGGCGTTTTAGGTCTTCAAGACCAGACAATAAGGAAGTCAACAAGGGCTGCCATAATGCTCTAGTTCTCTTCAAAATAGCTGTCCACACCTTCAGGAGAGGTGAAATGTGGCAGTTCAGGACCAAGTGAGAACATTGCTCATCCTCTCTGGTAGGTGCTCATGGCCAAATGACTAAGATTTAGTGAAAGTCTTGTGGCTACTTCTAGAAAACACGTTGACAGTGTGCTCTAATACGCTGCACTGATGTCCGTATGGCACTGCTGTGTTTCCTCCCGCCTGATCATGTGCAATGCACACGTCTGTCTTGGCGGGGATCCTGCAGCCTTTCTGGGTGGTCAGTTTCACTGTGAAGAAGGCGGCAGCAGCCGGAGGGGAAGCTCTTCATGGTGTCTCCATACTCACCCCACCTGCTTGCCGTCCTCGTATCTGTTTTACATGTAAAAAACTCCTTCGTGTTCAAGTCACTGCTGTTTCGGTCCATGTTACCCCTCACATGGGCTCAGCTGTCCCAGACTATCACAACTATTCCTCACTTTCTTTCAAAACCAGGAGTCATTCTGAGCACAACCAAAAGCTTTTGAGATATACCTAAATGGAAGCTTGATAATATGACCGACAGTACTAAGCATTTACTGAGCTTTTTCATCGGATTTTGCATCACAGAGCAAATCAGAATGGATTTGTAGTGGCTATTTTCAGTAATTTGTGAAAGTGGTGATGATTGTCCTGTGATTTTATAACAGCAAGAAGATTTGTTCAGTGCTCGGAGTTTTCAGATAAAAGGACTTATTGATCATCTTGGTCAAAGGAATAAGAAAAAGGAGGAGGGTGAGAGGGAAGGAGGAGGAAAAGAAGAAAAAGGAGAAGAGAGGAAAAAGAAGAAGAGGAGAAAACTAATTTGTATAGAAATTAGTACAGCTAGAAACTATCTGTTCTGATTTTCAGTCTGGTATTTTTCCACTCTATTGCAAGGCCGGTATTGCAATAAGGATACATCATTTTCTTGAAATGCATGTGTGTAAGCATCCTCACGGACAACAGGTAGTTTTTGGTACATGGATGAAGAATTAAGAATCTCTCTTTATAAAAATACATGAAGTAATCCTAAAATTTTGAATTTGATTTCCAAAGGTTGTATCATGTATATTGTCAGTCATGCTAGCCATCATTCATTTTGGCATTTTAAAACACAAATAATACTACATGATAATATTTAAATTTTGTTCACTTCTGTATATAGTATCTGGACAATAATAGTAGACATAAAGATTTGTAGAAAGAGAGATGAATGTGGATTTTGAGCAGGCATAAGGCGTATACAGTGTAGGCCATTCTTTAAGAGAAATAAAAGGGCACCCTGAAACTAAAACTATTTACTAGCCTTAATTTTTATTTGGAATGGCAAGATAAATCAAAATAAAATGGATTTTTTTTGGAAAAGGCCAAATTGCACAGACTTTATATAAGCTAGAAAACTAATGCAGTCTTCTAGTAAATGACTGCCTGTTGCAGGCACACATGAAGTTTCACCTGCATTATTTTGATGTGTATTCTAATTTCTCTTTTTCTGTGATTTCAGTTTTTTAGTGTGACCTGCTAGAGCTCAGAAACGGTTCCTTCTTGTCCATAGCCAGGTGGTCCAAATCTTATTTTTTGTTGAAGGTTTTCAAGTGATTGTTTGAAATGTTTAACTCATTGTTGGCAATAAGCTCTGAACCGTGAAGGAGGAAGCAGAGTTCTGCCTGGCTTATGTGTAAAGCACGCAGAGTTGTTGGGGGGCATGTCAGGTTCAGGGTAGTGGTTTTCCTTCACCGGAATGCCAGTGCTTGGATTCCAGTTGCATACATCAGTGCGGCTGGTACAGGACTTCTTAGTGACCTTAGGGATTCCTGTGAAAGCAGCAAGAAATTAATAAGATGCCGAGCAGATGCGGTCCAGAGTCCAAGGACCAAATATGAGTCGGGGCACAGCCTAGGGACCACAGGTGTCCAGTTGGCTGAGATGCTGAGTGGTTTGTTCAGGAAAATGTGATGGAGCCGGGTCATAACAAGCCCTGGCAGACAGCCGAGACCCTGTGAAAGGAGAGACAGCTCTGCTGGCAGACACTCCGTGGCCTCCCCGCCATGGGTGATGCACAAGTAAGAAAATTTCACTCTGAGTGAGAAAAAGCACCAAACTTTCCCCTTTTTTGATGGACCTGAAAGATGCTCTTTCTTTACAAAGGCAGTTCTAGCTCTGCTTTATTCCTGCTGCCCCCTGTGTTGAGGTAAAAGACCTCAAGCTACCTGCAGCCACCTTGGTCTGCACCCCGGGGTCTCCAGCCACCCCATTCCGACCCCATTCTCCTCCTGCCTGCTCCCAGTCAGGGTGTGAGGTGGCTGCATGCTGCAGCTGGGGCATCCCTGCTGGATGCTGGGGAGCTCTTCCTATCAGCAGTCCGGGGTTCCCCACTGGGCCAGGATTTTCTCAGAACAGCGCTGCACCCAGAGGCAATCCCAACCCAGCCTCCTGCCCGCTCTCTTTTCACAGCACCAGGGCAATGTGGCAGCCTGGAGCCCCTCCCTGCCCGTCCTCCTCCTCCTGGGCTTGACACACATCTGCGTAAACGCCGCAGGCGTCTAACTACAGCCTGCTGCCCGCTGGCTGGGCACAGCTGGCATGGAAGCAGGCTGAGAGGGCGGAGAGAAGGACACATTTAAAAACTACATGGCTCATCACATTGTCTGACTGACAAAGACGCCGCCTCCCCATGTGATGGGAGGTTCACAGAAACCCCTGATACCATGGGACAGGCCACGCACGGATGCATCCCGAGTGAGGACCTGTAGTGTGCTGTTGCAGGGCGAGGGCTCCCGAGCCTGGCGCCGCTGCCAGCGGAGAGGCTGGCAGAGAAGACTTCCATGGTCAGTCTTCCTGATGTGCAGCTGAGAGAGGGTAGCTGTGCTCTCTGCTGCCTGCCGGTGAGGAGGAGTCAGGAGCCCGGGGAAGGGAGGCGGTGCATTCCTACATCTGTGCACTGTCGGGCAATGTGACCCCCCGGCCAGCTAGGGAGGACCCTGGAAAGAAAAAAATCCAGAAACAGAGAAGTGGGCTATGGGGGCTTGTATGTGGAGACCACAGGAGTGAAGATGAAGCATCAATATTTTTTTCTTTTTCTTTGTTTCTGCCGCCTTCTTTTGGTCTCAGTTGCCCAGACTGGCCTCAAACTCGAGATTCTCCTGCCTCAGCCCCTGAGTAGCTAGAATTATACAACACTGCACCTACTATTCCCAGCTGAAGAGACTTCTTCAATCATATTTTTATACCTGCCAGGAAGCCGGCTCTGCGGAGAAGGTAGTTAAGGAGTATGTTGACAGAATACCTTTGTCCTCAGTCATCCAAGGATTGACACAGTGGCCCTGTAGACACGGAGCCTAGAGGGCAGACACAGAGGACACGGTGGCCTCCGGCACAGCTCCCCTCTCAGCAGCACCTAACTGGATGCTCAGACTTGCTGGTGACAGAGGATGACCCCAGCCCTTCTCAGAGAGGCCACGTGACTGACGGGAGATGCTTTCTAACCAGCAACCTCCTGAACGGAAAATCTGTCTTGTCTGTCTCTTCACAGCGTCCGTTCAAGAAGCTGTCACCGATTTGCACACGGACCGACCTAGAAATAGTGCGGTGACAGAGGGCGCAGGCTCCACCCCGTAGGAGCTGGGTCTCCACCCCTCTCTCGGGTGTTTCTTCAGTGTGGGATTCTCCATCCCTGCAAGGAGCAAAGCACACAGCATCGAACAGTGAAACCAGTCAACCCATCAGCAAACGGACACAAAACTGCACAAAACCCCACTGACTCTGTCTTTCAATGATATTGGTAGACTTCGGTTATTGGGTTCAAGAATTACTGAGATTTCACAAACTTTAGCATGGTTTCCAACTCCCTGCCAGTGAATACCCTAAGAGATTTCTCTAGAATTTGTTTATTTATATGCAGAGTGATGAAGAGACCTAAGATAGGTTTCAATAAAACCAGACTAAATAAATGCGTCTGCTTTCCCCAGACGCACTCCTGACTTCTGCAGCAGCACGGGCCCGCTGCCTGCCGTCTGGAAATGAAAGAGTGCGTGTGGAAGGAGGGGCCAGCACTGAAGTGGAGGGTACTACATCCTGTGCTTAGTTCTTGAAGACTTACAGCCCTCTGAATGCATCATTAAGGCTCCTCCCAAGGGCCTTCAAGACTAAGCCTATTATCCTCAATGTAAGCTGCTTTCTGGATAAAGGAATGGATAATTATATTCAGCATAAAACCACCCTCCTTCAGGAAAAGCTGACTCCGTGGCTTCCAAAGTATTTAGGCTTTGAGATGCTTAGATGCAAAGAGCAGCTTGGCTTTGAACCTACGGGAATTTTGGGGTGCACAGGGGGGCGGGGCTTGGCAATTGCTTAGGCTGTGTTAGCTTTGTGTTTTAGTTAACAAATGGCCAAGATAGATTCACTCACCAGAAGGCAACCTGTTCTGGCTCACAGTTTGGAGGTTTCATCTGTGTGCAAGGCGTCCAAGGCCTCAGCACCCCCCGGGGGAACGTGAGGCAGAGGGAGCCCACTCCCCTTACCAGCCCAGAAGCAGAGCAGAGAGCGTAAGGACAGCATCCCATAACTTCTCCTAAGGATGCGACCCAGTGACCTCTGACCTCTGCAGGGCTCCACCTTCTAAAGGTTCCGTCTCCTCTGAGTAGCACCACAGGCTGGGGTCCAGGCTTCCAAGCCTGAGCTTTTGTGAGACATTTAAGATCCAGGCTCTACCAGACTCTGAGGGTGTCTTTGTCTTGAGACTTAGAGAGCATTGTCTTGGAACCTGAGAAGAGAGAAGCCCGAAGAGGATTTTTAGGAAGCTGTGTTGCATTATGTGTGGTCACTCCTTCGTGACTCAAATTATTCTTAAAAACTCTGGAATTTGATGCATTTTACTTATTTCCTTATTAATGTATGTGTTTGCTTTTTTTTTGCTTTTTTTTAGAAATCATGCAACACCTTTGCTTTTATGTTAGAATATTAAATGTGCATTTTTTGAATTCTACCAATATACACAAGTAAGTGTGGTGGTGTATTCACTTTTAATATTATTCTTTCCTAAGTCTGCACCAAAAGCATGCTTTCAAGACACTCTCATGTGCCTGTCATAAAAATAGTAGAATTTTCACTTAAAAGCAAAGAACTTTTTGAAAAGAAGACTTGTAGTGACTGTGATATTAAGAAGTTTACATGATTTAACTTCCAAAATAGAAGGAGAATTCCCACTAGTGGACTGGTACCTTTTTAAAGGTAAACAGCTGCAGCTACTGAAGAATCAATTTAAACACTATACATAATGTAAAATTCAGAATGACTGATTGTCACAAGATGGGTAGTACCACATTCCAGAGTCAAAGTGCATGCCTTTCTGTTCAAAGACACACAGGTGGCTCAGCTTCCTTGGGTTACACATCTGAGTGTGTGTGCGTGAAGAGCTGGGAAAATGCCAGGAACCAGCACATGCATTTTTCCTTTAAATCTCACGAGAACTGTAAGAGCTTGAGAGAATGTCACCATCATTCTACAAATGAGGGCTCAACATGGATTCCTCTTACATACCCGAGCAACACAGCTTTCGGGCCATGCAGTGTTGTCAAAGTTGTCCTGGCTCCAGGGCTGGGGATTTAGCTCAGTGGCTTAAGTGCCTGCCTGGCAAGCACAAGGTCATGAGTTCGATCCCCAGTACCAAAAAAAAAAAAAAAGTTGTCCTGGCTCCGGACCAGGGTCACCCACACATCATGGGGGAGAAGACACAAGGCCAGAAGTGAAGTCTCCTGGTCTCAGAGCTCTGAGTGCAGGTCCAGGGCTCCCCCACTCACCTGCCCAAGCAGAAGGAAAGTGTGCTACATCCATTTTTTTTTGTCACAAATTAAGTGGCGCAAGGCAGATTATGAAAGTCCTTACACTAATTAGTCTTTTCTTTACAAAGCTCAGTACTGTGTGTAGAAATAGGCTGTGTGGAAATAGACTTTGTCTGAGTGTGATTTTTTGCTGTTACTTACTAGCCATGTGAACAGAAGGGAGATACTGCTATTTTTAAAACTAGGGATAATAGTATTTATTTTATAATTCTCCTTGATGTTAATGTGTGTGAAGATGTCTACTGTACGTAAAATAAAGGCTTAACATATGCTAATTCTTCTTTCATGGAAAATCTGCTAATACCTCTTTCCTAGGGTACTACAACCTGGCATCAATATTTATATTTCCTTAAACAATCAAATGCCTGAATATTGATAGGTTGTATCATTTGGATAAGTAATTTTCCTTGTCGAGGTGATGAGGGAGTGATGTTTAGTGCAAATAACTGTAAGGATTGGGAATGCATTAATACAGATGTTCTCATACGATGAACAGAGAAATTTGTAGAAATACATGTCCTTTGGAAACTTTCTGGGTAGAGCAGCACACAGCTGTAATCCCAGCACTCTGGAAGCTGAGACAGGAGTTAGCTGCAAGTTTGAGACCAATCTGGGCTACATAGTTCAAAGCCAGCCGGAACTGCATGGTAAGACCCTGCCTCCACCCCACCCCCAACAAAGTAACTTGATTGGCGGATCTTTTCTACATCTTAATTCAAACCCTCAGGGGCTGGGGTTAAAGCTCAGTGGTACAGCACCTGCCAAGTGCAAGGTCAGGAGTATGAGTCTCAGTACAAAAAAAATTAGAATCTAATTTAAAACCTACTACATTTTTGTGCTAGTCCTCCAAAACCCAAGTACAACATACGACTTCTCTGTGGTTACTATGCTTGTGAAATAACACTACCCTTCCACAAAATAATCTAACAGAGGAAGCTTTCGTCATGATTCTTATAACTTGAACGAGAATATAAACATTTTGTCCCACTGTTTTAAGCAAAAATTTTAACATTACAATAATATAATTTTAATTGGAAGTCTATACTTGTACAGAGTTTCAGCTTTAAAAATGCTGTTTTCTTTTTTAAAGTGATTTATCATCAAAACCCCGCTGGCTTATCGCAGGCCCAGGCGCAGTCACTGAGGCGGGGCACCAGCCAGCCCCTGCCGGTGTGAAGACCTAAGTAACACGCGAGCTGTGCATCTCGCAGGGGTGTGACCAGATCCTGGCCTTTGCTGGCAAATGGACTGCGCTGGAGATCGTCGTGCTAAGCGGAATGAGCCACACTCAGGAAACGCTTTCTCCCCACTCCACAGCACTCCAGGCATTTTGGTACCCCAGTGCTGTGAGCCTCAGTTTCCCTAGGGCGATGAGACACAGCAGACAGCATGCACACATGCATGTGGCTTGCTTTACAGAGCCTCATGCACTGCAATCTTTTAGGAGCGGGATTCAAAGCAAATCGGCAGACGTTCTGTGCTCAGGAGGAGGGGACATTATCTTACTTATGGCAGCAGACAGCAAGCGAATCTGCTTCCCTCCCAGAGCGAGATGCCCTTTCTCCAAACCTCGGTGCTCACAGTATCTGTGACAAGATGACCCAACGGCTGCTGGCCCTCGTCTTACAAAAGCCCCAGAAACGTGAGAGAAAGCATGCGGATACAGGGGCCTCCTCACGGCCTGGCCTCAGCCTTCTGGGAGTACACCGCAGGAAGTGTGGCTCAGCTGGGCCCTGTGGGTGCTCTGCTTTCGGTGTTTTTGCAGGAACTCCTTGCTAACTTGCCTTCTCGTTGTGGTGCAGAGAGTTCCTCTAACATCATCACTGGCATGCATTACTCTCTGTACCCGTGGTGACCGCTTCTGACTGGGGTAGGAGTGACTCTCAGTGCAATTTTGACTCACAGTGTTCTCATAGCTAAAGCAACTGGACACCTTTTAATGTATTTACTGACCATTGGCATCTTCCCATCTGCCTGTTTATTGATTGGGCTACTGGTGTTTTGGTGCTAAGAGACTGAGCTCTGCAGGCATTCTGGGTGTGAATTCTCTGCGAGGAGAGCGCCTGGAAGGGCTTGTCTTCCCCATTCTGTCAGCTGCCTCTGCACCTGGCTGGCTGTGCCTGTGCAGCAGGCTTTCAGCCTGGTGTAATCCCAGTCGTGCTGGCGGAGTGCATGTGGCTGGAGACGTCCCGGCTCCTCCTAAACCGCTTTATTCCCTGGCAGCTTCCGAGTGTTCAACCTTACACTTAGTTCTCTGATCCATTTCCAAGGGACCTTCTGTACAAGGTGAGAGAGGATCTGGTTCCGTCTCCTGGACATCTGCTTAGCCCAGCACCGCTAGGTGACCAGGCTATTTCTAGCATATATTTTTGGCCTATTTTCCAAGAATCAGATCGTTATGCTTGTGCATTGGTTTCTGCATCTTATATCTACTGTATTCTGTTGAATTCTATCATACTCTATGACACTGAGTCCTATTGTATCATGGCATATTCTATTCTATTCATCCAGGGGTCCATTTTCATGCTGGTACCATGCTGTTTTGGTTTTTTTTGTGTGTATGGCTTTATAATATGTTTTAAAGTTGAGCATTGTGATAGCTTCAGCTTTGTTCTTTTTGTTCAGAATTGTTTAAGTTATTCTCAAGTTATTGCTTAAGTTATTTTAGGATTTTTTTTCATTCTGTGAAGAATATCATTATTATTTTGATGGAAATTATGTTGAATTGCAGAATGTTTTCATTTCAAGGAATTTCTTTTTCTAGCAAAAACAACCACAAAGCTGTAAGACAACATGTCTCATACTAATCATGGAAGGTCATTAGATCATACTAAACCATCATATAGATGACTTATAATTAGTAACACTGATGTTCTAATCATTATGTATTCATCATTTTTCCTAGCTAAACATTGTAAATATATAAAATCTGTGATTAAAGAAGATTTCCATAATATTTTACAAATTTACAAATTTACAGAACACATTCTATACACATATTTCTTTTTCTGAAGTCTCTTTTTTAACTTGGATGACACCAAACAAAAATGTTACAAAATCTAAATTTAAATGAATGACATTTTATGGCTTCTTCTCTTCCTTCACCCCTTCAAGGAGGACAAAGATGAGACCCAGGCTTTGCTTTCTGGGTAGCACATGACTCTGTGGGGTCAAGAGAGAAAAGCTAGGTAGCACAATTACGTGTGGAGGCAGGCGGGAGGCAGAGTCAGGCCAGGGCTTTGACGGTGGCCGATTTCAGGAAGCACTGTTCCTCCCAGGAACTGAAACATGCTGACTCTCCTTTGAATGGAGTGAATGGAGTGAACTGACAGCAGGGGAGGCCCTTGTTGGGGGTGCAGCGTGGTAGGAGAAGGCAGGAGAGAGGAGCGCCGCAGGCCTCAGGAGGGGCTGGTGCCCTAGGTGTGACTTGATGCTCACTCCAGCTCCTTCCTGTGTGTGTTCAGCAACGGTGGTGAGCAGAGAGCTCAAAACTATGTTCCCAGGACTTCCCGGAAGCCAAAGCCTACATGCACGGTAGATGACGTTCATTAGATGCATTCTTGTGAAAACATGAATGCAGCAACATGGTAGAAGTTTTGTGCTGCTGCTATTTTAGCTAGTGGCAGCTAGACTTGTTATTCTGGGGTCTGTAAACCACAAATAAAGAGGGAAACAGAAGAGAGATAAATAAGAAGTTCTGATACTTTCCTGAGCTACAAAATTCCATTGTTTGAGAAATACTTCAATATATATATATATACCAGTGTGTTTCATTTACACCACGAATTCCTCTTCATTAGTTGCTGCTGTGTTTTTTTGTAAGGATCTTTTGAAGTCATGCACTCTGGGTAACTAATTTGAAGCAAAGGATACATACCGTAGTAAGCAGTTTGTTGTTCTCTATGGTAATGCAGCGCTGCATTGAGAATAAATTCCTCGTGGCATTTCGTTTTATGAGCAATTTTAAATTTACAGAAAAAGTGAGTGGGAAACGCAACAATTTCTTGCACAGCCACCGCATCTCCCCTCTTCTTACATCCTCTGGCAGCATAGTACGTGGTGTGTGTGTGTGTGTGTGTGTGTGTATAGCGCATGTGTGTGTTTGATGAACTAACACTCAACATGACCGGTATCTCAGTGCCATAGTCTGCATTGGGTTCCTCTCCTCGCCTTGTGTGTCGCACTGACTGTCCAGGTGTAATGATGGGTTCCCAGCACTGTTGCGCTGTCACACCAGGCGCCAGCCCTCACGGGCTGCTGCACCTAATCCTAATTATCGCCTTCTCCTGTCTCTGAAGCTCCACAGCCTCTGTCCTTCTGTCACTTGCTTGCCTCTCCTCCTCCACCCCTTTCCTGAAGGTCATGCTCTATGCAGCCTTTTCAGTCTGGCTTCTTGCACTCAGTGCTGTGCTTCCTCTGGGCTGTGCGTGGCTCTAAGGTGCGTTTCTTTTTTACCACAATATGGAATAATGTTCCACTGAATGGATGTATCACACTGTATTTCTTCATTTCCCTATGAAAGGATATCATAGTTGCTTCCTTGGTTTGGAAAGTATGACTAAAGCTGCTATAAATATTTGAATGCTCATACGGATATCATTTTCAATTAATTTGGGTGAATACCTAGAAGAACACTTGCAGGACTATATGACCTGAGCAAGCTTAGTTTATAAGAAATTGCCAAAGTGTCTTCAAAAGCCACTGTACAATTCTGCTTTCCGGCCAGCAATGAATTGACATTCCCAAAGCTCCACAGCCTCACGGCAATTGGTGCTGCCATTGCTTTGGATTTTTCCATGAAGTCAAGGTGCATAGAGACTCTTTATAACTCTTCCTCTCATCATTTATTTTCAAACAAATTTCTTTCTTCGTATGAAATGCCTAAGGAAATAGCAGAAAATTGACATTTACCTCTGAGACCTTAGGCTCATTAGAGAAGGGTCTGAAATCTCCTTTCCATCTCTGACTCCACTTGGATTGCCCCAGACCTCAGGCGAAGCTGCCTCCGAGGCCCGGGAAGCTGCTGGATGTACAGCAGCCCTCCCTCAGCGCTGATGTCTCAGTGCAGCTCAAACTACTGTGATGAGCAAAGGAAATGACATCAAACTCCTGAAATCAGAGAAGCTGCCCCTGCCCTGGAACTGGTCGTCCTAGTCTGCCGTGAATGTTGTTGCACCCTGGTATGAATCTGAGTTTGTTCTAAAATGATCCTGTTGGAAACAGGCATCCACAGTTGGCGTGAAATCCATTCAGAAGCTCTGCATCCTTGGTCCTGCCCCGTGATTATGATGTCTCAGAGTGCTCTGGCCTCCTGCTTCTCCCAAAAGTTACACTGGGGGGGGAGGGGTGAGTAGGGAACTTTCCTTCATGTTCCATAGGCGTCCAAATGAATGAAACTTCATGACAACAAACTTCATGAAAACGTTCACACGGAAACCACATGGCATCTCAGACTCCGCCCCAGGTGCTCAGGGAAGCTTTGTTTCTGGTTCTCTCACAGAAGAGGTGAGGGAAGCGTGGGTGTCAAAGCACACTGGTGAGTATGACCAGCACTCTGCGGGGGGAGCCAGTGTTACTGCCCACTGCGTTCCTGTCTGATGGTCCCATGCCCATGGCTCTCACAACATGGGTGCCCCATGCCAGGAAGGGGTTCTCCACACCTGACCCAGCTGACAGGGTGTCGGGCCTCCAGGGAGAGTGTCTGAACCTGCCCCACAGGCCTGCATGCATTTATCACCGTGTAATGGGAGGCAAAGAGACTTGGATAGAAGCTCTGGAATTCCAAGGATGTTTCTTACTGGGGTAACCCTAAACTGGGTGTGGTGGTGCACACCTGCAGTCCCAGCACTTGGGAGGCTGAAGCAGGAGGATTAGCCAGAGTTAGAGATACAGAGTGGCCTAAGCTACATAGTGAGATCCTGTCTCAAAAGAAAATCAGCAAAAATTCTAGCTCAGGTAACCCTGGTGAAATCCTACTACTATTCCAACAGCCAGAACAGAACCTAATTACCTAAAATCTGGGTCAGTCCTGAAGCAAAGGGGTTCATCAGAGGGTGGTCACTGTCACAGACCTAAGACACAATCCATTGACAAGGAGAGAAGTCTCATGTTGGCTCCCGGTCCCAGAGTTTTAATCCCAGAATCATGGCAAGGTGCACCAGGCCATTCATTGCCTGGCAGCGGGGGAGCAAGGGGCCTCAGGAAGGGCCTGGGATTCCTCACATCTGCTGCACTGCCACCCCTAACCCAGACCTAAGGTCCTCCCCCAGACCTCTACGATTCCGAGGTTCCCAGCAGCACCCACCCTTCCACACTCGGTCATCTGGGCACCACCCGTAACTGGAGAAGCAAAAGCTATGCTTAATCATTTCCAAGAATGAATAAATAGCACACGCACACACACACATGCACACGCACACACACACGCACACGCACACACACACACGCACACATACACACACACACACACACGTGCACTACACGCTCACACACATGCGCACACACATTTATAACACACGGTATTAGGGTTTGTCAGCTAAGCAGGCCAGGAGAAAAGTCTCAGCAAACAACATCTCCCCGCTTTTCCTCACACACATGAAAGGGAAGACTGGGTTTATTACGTGCAAATCTTCACTTTTCCCTGCAGTGATTAGCCAAGGGCAGAAAAACTGAAAAAAAGAGGTGTGTGATAGACTTTCACCTTTCAGACCATACCATTTTTATTATTAACTGAATGATTTTGATGGAATAAAGGAATTGAAGTGGTATTTTTTTTCAGATTTCATGTTGCCTTTTATTTTTGAGCAACGGTAAACTATATCATTGAAAAGGGGGTGGAAAAAGGAAATCTAAACTCTTCTTCCAATTAGTATTGATTAGAATCAATGAACCAGAAACAGCCCTGAGAGCAGTCTCAGTAATTCAGCTTCCTTGGCCTTGTGAGTGACCTCCAAGCTGCAGTCTGTAAAACAAGGATGTGTGACCAGAAGTGGATTCATATGCAGCCAGCGCACATTCCCAAACTGTAATTTGTTTACATAAGTATGATTTTCACTTTCCCTTAGTTACAGAAACAATGAAACCTGTGTTGCTATCTCCGTGGCAGAGAAGAAGTACACATAGCAGAGAACAGAAAACCTCAGCCCAGTGAGGACTTGTCCAGTTATGAGGCTGAACTCGTAAAGCAAGTCTGAGTAGTGGGGTGAGGAGCTGTGGTTCCCACAGCCTGGTGCCCAGATTTCCTTTAGGACTGGCTTGTATTAGACAGAGCATAATGATAAACCCAAAGCTTTTTAGATCAATGATCTTTCCCATTTGATAGCTGTAGGTCTCTTTCCAATTTCTTGCATAGTTCTGAGTAGCCTTTGTTAGATAACCCACAGTTATTGCACTGCTTTCCTTCAACAGTGCCACATCCTGGGGAATCCGGGCTTTCAGCAGCGCAGAGCACCTGAGAACAGGTGGAAGGGAAATGAGGTGAGGTGGCCTCAGGTGGCTTCTAGGCTTGATGAGTTACTTGGTTTCAACAGGAGCCCGCAGACCAGGCGTATGTGACAGTACTCATTCAGGAGCGAAATACAACTGTTCTATCTAAAATTGTATTGTTGTTTTATACAGCTCTGAGTTATGACGACACAGACACTTAGCAAAGTGGCCCTTGCTATTTCATAAAAGGAGCCAATTTTTTTTTGTTTTTTGGAGGTTTTTTTGTCCACTGAGCATCATGAAAAAAATTCATGAAATAGAAAATGTGCAATCAACTGACAAAATCTGAAGCCTGTGGTCTGGACTGAACCGAGACATGCTGAGGGAACAAAGACTCAGCCTTACTGGGCATGTGGCACATACCTATCATCCCAGAATTGGGGAGGCTGAGGCAGGAGGATTGCTGTGAGTTTGAGGCCAGCCTGAACTGTGTACCAAAACCCTGTCAAAAATAAATACATAAACTGTACCTGAATTATCCTGACAGCAAGTGTAATCCTTACTGAGACTGCGAGATTGCTCTTTTCTTTTTAACATCAATAAAACTCCTACTTCCTCCCTGCCAAGAATCTTTCTCTGCAGGTTTCTCTGTCTTTGCAGTTTCCTTTAGAACATGTTTGCTCTCCTCTGCAAACTGGAATGCTCAGGCTATTTAGCAGCTGTACTATAGTTATAAATCAATAAGTAATAACACTTGTAGTTCATTTCATAAACAAGGAGAATGTGTTTTCGGAAGGACACAGTGCCTCGTAAGTTAACCCTGCGACATCTGGGTACATGCCAGCCTCCGCCCTCCAGAGAGGCTGTGGCTCATGAGATGAGAAATTTCAGAGTTTGGAGAGTGTTTTTAAATAGAGTCACAATGCTGTTCTCTGAGGCTTCTTAGAAAAACGAGCTCACCTACTTCAGAAACTACTCTGATTTTTTCCATGCTGCTCAAGTCTCCAGCCAGACGGCGTGTATTTAGAACAGTGTCCCGCTGTGAACTTGCTGTCTGACCTTGTACTAAGTACTTGCTTCAGGTTTCTGCATCTCAGGGTAGTTGGGAGGATTGAATGAAATGATCATTGAAGTTCTGAGAATGTGCCACATACAGCTGACCCCTCAGGTCACTTCTCAGTGTTACCCTTTCTTCTCATAGATAGTCTTTCTATTCTTGGTCATATTTATCTTTTTTCTTTCACTTTCAAGTTTCAATATTTTCATCAAATTTTTCCCTGCTCACACTCAACGTGGTAGTGGAAGTTGCATGTTTTGGGAAAGCCCTGATCTCAGTCTGTATCTGGAGTGTGGAGGAGTCAGTAACCCAAGGATTCCATTTGCTTGTCTATATTCCTACTGTAAAATGTGAAAGACAAGACTCTGGGAAAAGCCCAAATTCAGCCCTCCAGTATTCTCTTCTTCCCACCTCTGCAGACAAGGAGAACTTATGCTTCAGAAAGCTTAGCTGTCAGGCAGTCACACAACTACCCATGGATCCCTTTGTAACTTGAAGGAGTAAAAACCACTGATCAATTAATCTGGGATGTGCACTGTGCCCAAGAAATAAACACTTGAGTGTAAAGGCACTGAGATTTTTGTATTCCTGTTACCATACCCACTTCTAGCTTTTGCCTAGAGGTCAGTGGAAATGGATTTCAGGCACCTACTGTTGAATGGCATGTTAACATTCAGAATGGTGAGTCACATTTAGAAATACATTTGGGAAGACTAGCCCAAAACTCTCAGAGGGTAATATACACCCCTTCTGACCTGGACTGTCTGGTGCACTTGAAGACCAGCATTCAACTGGCCCTTAATCCCGGCATCACACATTCTAGATCCAGCCACCTCTGAAAAGCCCTTCTGTGAGCACATGAGGCTTTGGGGACATTTAGACATGAGCCACACACTGACTTTATTACAGCTCGACCAGGGCCTTTAACCTAGACACCTACACGTGGCTTCTGAGATGAAATAAGCTTCTAAAAGTAACAACGTCAAGACAGCCAAGAATCAAGCCATAGCTCAGCCTTGGAAGTCCCACAGCCCTCTACTGTATTCTGTTGCTGAAAACAAACAAACAACATGTCTGAGTCAAAATTGAGTGAGAATCAGCAGCTTCTTCAATCTCTGGGTCCATCTCATCCTCAGTATCATCCAATAATCTGCAGAAGAAGCCAAAGATGATTCACAACTTTAATGCTTTTCAGTTCAGAAAATGTCTTAAGATGCGAAGCCACATGAAGAATATATGTGACAACTGTCTTAGAATGAATTATAGTAAAACAGCCTAAGTTCAAAAGAAAAGCTTAAATGTGACTTCACTCTTCAAAGGGAAGGTTAGAGACTAGTCCCCAGCTGCCATCAGCTTTATCTCCCCTCACTCGGTAACGCACAACGCTGCTCCCGCGGGTCCCATGTGAACCTCCTCCTCCTCCTCCGCAGCAGCTGTACTGTCCTGGACCCCAAAGCCTGTGTTTGTGCTTCCTACCGAGGGTCAGACCACGGCAGCCGTGGAGATAGTGCTTGGATGAATTCATGAGTGACACGCGTATGTCTCTGAATGATTTCCAGGGTCTTCCATGGCGTTGAGATGTTAGATGCTCAAGAAATCTAGTTTTAACAAATGTAGGAGGAACACACATGCACAGACACACACACATTGGATAAGTTTAAAATTCTAGGTTAAGCTCACCAAATTAACTTGTAAGATGTAAATATAGGTTTTTTTTTCTATATAAGGAGAACAAAAATATCTTTCAGTGGAGAGGGAAAGTCAGTGGAAATTCCAGGGTTATCTCTCACACGTACTTACTGATGTAAATCCACTCTGGCCGAGACCGTGGTGCTGAGGGTGGTGGGCAGCAGCTGACCGGGCAGCCCTGAGGCCCTCTGAGTGTGGGCAGAGAGGGTCGCTCACTGATGCTTTCCCAGTGCGACCTGAGGAAGTGGAGATGCCAAGGTGTGGTGAACATTACTGAGAATTTGGGCAAGGTGTTTTCTGAGTTTCCTCTTTTGGGTAAATAAATTGGCTAGTTTTTCTGCGTTTGCATCAGTTTAAAACTCACAGGACGCAAACTAGAATTGCCAAGACTATGTTGCTATACAAATGCAAATGGAATGAGTCTGGTTATTTGTATCATTAAAATATTCCTCCTTCCTTACCCCTGGCTCAGGACTGAGGCTGCTACACTGTGAGCAGAAGGAAATGAAGGCTTCACCAAAAGACTAAAGCCCCTTCTTTTAGGAATTGTTTTTTTAAAAAAGTAGAAGAAAAAAAAAAGAAAAGACAAAATGATGTTTCTTTTCTTTAAATCAATCACACATTTAATTTGATGTTGAATTGTAAATGTCTCTTGCAAAATCTTGAGGACATTAATCTCTAAGCCATTCTTTAAAATTCTGCCCAGTACAGAAAAATCTGTTCAAAATGAGCATATCTTAAAAAACATAGGCAAAATGTTTTAAATTGAAAATAATGAAAAAAAAATACAGTTCATAAAGTGAGGACGTAAAAGTTGTCTTTTCAAAACATACTTTGGCACCCTTCTATTGTTATTCGTGAATTTTATCATGAAATTCTCTGGCTCCACCTGCAGAAGTTTTAAGATTTTCCTGGACCTATAGGAGAACAAACAAACAAATAAAACTTGGTACTTATTTCTAGTCCTTTACAAATTGTTCTTTATTATTATGTTTTTCCCTCTTGTGTATTGACTTATATAATTCCCCAGAATTTAAGAGTAAATTACAAATCAAAATTTTTCCATTTTTTTTTTCCTTTTTGAGACAGGGCCTCTCAGTTAGTCCAGGCTGGCCTCAAACTCACAGTGATCCTCCTGCCTCCGCTTCTGCCTGCAGAAGTTACAGGTGTGTGTCACCACACCAGGCAAACAATTTTCTGATTTAAAACAAAATTGACTGCTTATTCCTAAATATTTCAAGTACCCCAATTTATTAGAACGAAGGGGAGCCTACCACCTCCATTTGTACTGCTCCATATAAAGGGACTTTCTGAAGTCGAGCTCAGGACAGTGTAAAATTCATGGCACAAGTGATTCTAATATAAAGTGAGACATTTCTGACAGTGGTTTAAACAGTGAATTCAAACGTTTTGCTCTGGAAAGTATCAATTATGAAACCGCATAGCCTAGAAGGGTAATCTACTTCTGAACCTGTTAGATGCAAGTTATAGTCCAATGTATCTTAAAAGATCTGGTTGTCAAGCTGCTAACTGCCCTCCAGTGTGCTCCTTTTGGAAATGAATTTTTGATAGATAACACCTGCTGATGAGCTAACGGGTATACGCTGAATGAAATGAGACTAATAGTTGTCTCTACAACTAGTAAAGCAGCGGAAGGAGGCAGGAGATCTGTGAGCCTGTGATGCAGACAGTCCCTGCAGTCCGGGCTCACGGAGAGAGCAGAAATCCCAGCACCCCTGTTTTCAGGACGGGCTGCCGCAAGGTCTTCGGGGTCTAAGTCCTTTGGCGTTTTCAGCTGCTTATTGCAGGTGACATTCTTCTGTGTGTGACCTGAGCTGTGAAACAGTCCACGCGGTGACGTAGGAAGAGCTGTCACGGCCCCCACATTCTAATGCTCTAACAGAAAAACAGGACGAATTCAATGCAAAATAGGTCAAGAATTATATACATGTAAAAGATGAACAGTTTAGGCAGAGCATCCTGACAGCTCTCTAAAATTAATGTCATACAGTTGTCTCTCATGAGCAAGAATTGGCCACCAAAGGGGTTATTATTGAATTATCAGTTTATTATTTTTTATTTCTAGAAAAATATCTTGTGTCATGTCCTCCCTGTTTGGAGTTAGGACCTGCTGCCTGGACCTGTGACCTCACTGAGACCTCAGAGGCAGGAACAGGAGCAGAATGGTGGCCTTCAGCTAGAGGTCATCTTGCTGATTGCGCAGTGCAGTACAGCACTGTCCTTCCACGTTCTGCTACACATTGCAGAACTGCAGGTGAGAGTTATGCAAATAAAAGCAAAGTCATCAAGTTGGAATCTCCTTGACCACATCTTTGTTCTGAATATGGTAATGTAATACCACATACAATTCCTTGTTTAGTTACCATTTCAATTAACAACCCAGCCAAGGAATGGAACTCTGCCATCAAGGGAGCAACGTCTGTATTCTTAATGCACTTAGCTGAAGTTAAATAATGAGTAGAGTGGAGTACTTCACCTTGCCAAAAGGTTAGCAATATGCAAAGGCCAAGACTGTATAATGACCGGCTTCTCCTGCCTCCAAGCGACCTTACTAAGGCGTTTTGCACATCCAGCACCAAATCTCATGCTGTGGTGTTGTAGGACCAGGAGCCTCTTTGAAGAACCATGTGACTAAATCTTGAGAAAATTTTAAGCAGTGAACTGACTACTATTACCGGCCTTGAGAGACTTGTTTTACAAGATGTTTAGCATCCTTGGTGACACCCAGCATCCACCCATGGTCTTCCTTTATTTTGTGAAGGGGCACAGAGTGCAAAGTGGTAACTGTTCCCAGCTCTGCTGCCATCAGACGTGATTCTCTGTGTATACAGTCCTTACAAAACACTGTGTCTGTCTCTCTGTGCCTCCCTCCTCTATCTCTTTGCCTCTCTCTCTCTCTCTCATACACACCTCTGCAATACGTACTTTTCAAAAATTTTTCTAGAATTTTCCATGGGACAAAAAACCATTTGGATAAAACTATTATAAATGAAATATATCTTACCATTCATAATTTTCGTATTCTTTCCTAGAATTTTCCAGCAGACATAGAAGTGTTTTGAGAAGACAGGTGTTACAAATAAGGAATATTTCACCATTCATAAAGCCTATGAATGCAACAGCATGGCTGCGTGATATTGGGGATTTAAAAAGTGATTTAAATGGTGACACCAGTATGCAAATTTTTTTCTCAGAACATTAGACCAGATTCAATTAATTACTCAGTTTGTTCATTTAACACAAACCTTAGAAGTTAATCCCCAACACTGAGCGTGAAGGTCGAGCTGGAAATGAGTCGCACATGTGGATACAGAGAAGGTGCAGGTCCGGAGCTGGGCATGGAGGCCTGTGGGCTGCTCACAACTGCGCCTCCCGCGGTCCCCGCCTGACCTCACACCCAGATCACCGGGGCCCAGAGCCCGAAAAGCCCCACTTCCGGGATTCACTTTCTGGGAGATCTCAGGGCTCATTGGTGAAAATTTGATGTTATAAGGTAAATTTCTTCCCAAGGAAAACAACTATCATAGTAAAAATAGAGAAATGAATGTTTTCCTCAAGTGATTTTCAACATATTTGGCACCTCTGAAACTCCAGGTTTTCATATTTTTTCATGCGTAGTTTTGTAATTTAAGCTGGATGACCAAGTTCTCCACATCCAAAGGGAGGGGGGATAACCCAGAACAGTGGCAAATGTAAGCTGCTTCAAATCACCCAAGTAAGAGAAGCCCTAAGATTAATATTAAAACTCAATATTACGTTTTTTGTAGGGTGCCTCACTTGGTTCTGTGCTATTTAGATGCCTTAGGCTTCCGTTCTCTACAGCACCATTATGTCAAACTTCCATGGGAAAGTACAGAACAGGGGCAAGCATTCATCAGAACTACTCAGAGCTTGACCCCAAAGTGTCTCAAAGCTCTGTTTAATTCGACTATGACAACTAACCCAGCCATAAAATCTCAAGAGGGCATGAATTGCCACCCAGAGCACTTTGAAATACCTCAACCAAGGCTAAAGCCTCAAGAGTAGAATTTCTTACACATGCTTGTAGTGGATCATGCATGTAAATGATAACTTTCCAAAAGGTTTTTGCTGCATCACATGCCATGGTTTACAAACCTAGCTTGCTGGCATTCAGGCTTACTTCATTTTTTCTATAATCTTGAAGATTATGTATGTTTCTGGCTTCTTACCTTAGCACAGATGACAACTAATACTGAAATTATAGTAGAAACATATAAATGAATGTTGATTTAGAAATATATATTTCAACATTTTATTCTTTTTAGCTAGTGCTAATTAGGATGTGTAGCAAAGTACACATGCATAATCAAAACAACTACTATCAATGAATTAAATTGGTATTAGAAAGCTCTGACAATGGTGTTGAATGGCTTTGGGTATAAAGCATTACAAGGTTAGGGAAAATCTTGCATTACGTCTTGATCATGTATTCTCTGGGTTCATCTCCAAATCACTTCTCAGAAGAGGAGATTGTAGTATCAGACCCTCTCCTATGATTTGTTTATTCACAAAGCTGGTAGGTGACATCCTTGAGAAATGTCAGGCAGAACACTAACATCATTGAACACATTCATTCTTTTGCTTATTTTTTCTCAGCTACATCCAGTCTTTGGGGCTGATCATTTTTGTTGGCTCATTAACTGAATTTTCCTTTGTTCCACAGAATCCCCAAATGCTGATGCTGAACTGCCAGGAATAAGAACCCTGATGATAGAAGCAACACCACAAAAGCCATTGCTATGCTTGGCTGCAGGTATTTCCAGTCTGAACAATAGCTGTTTTCTTCATAGCTTTCACCGTTGTCATATTTCAAGCAGGAATTTAGTGAGCTCAACAGACGGATGGAAAAGACCTCCAAATACATTGCAGATATCTCTTGCAGGTAGGCAGGAAATTTGGCATAACTATCAGAATAGAGAGTTACAAAGATGTGTCCGGTCAAAGGACAAAATAAAACTGCTGAGAAGTACTTTAAACTGCAGTGTGGCCCAGTCAGCCATGATTCCCCAGCCGACTTCGAATCTGCTTCTTTATGAGGAGGAAAGGGACAGAGGTCAGAAGATCGGGCTACTTGAAGACTTAAAAATATTAAGGATGCAAATTTTACAAGAAGATGAATATAGAAATGCTTTAAGACTTTTATATGTCAGTATATGAAATTCTTATCTCACTTGATGATAATTATTTAAACCAACACTTTCACATTCAAATAGAAACTCATTTCCAGAGTTTGATGTGCTTGGATGAGAGAGGATTGGAGGGGATCTGGGGGATCTTTCTGCCTCTCCTTCCCTGGCTTCCCCATCAAATCGTGAGAGGAGACAACACATCCAAAGGAAAACCAAACCCAGATCTAAAAAAAGAAAAGAAAAGAAGGAAGGAAAAAAGTTCAGAGTTATAAGAATTTTCCTGGAAAATGCCTGAAACCTAGGGAAGCTTCCTCAGGTTACTCACAAGATTGCCTGCAACACACTCTCCCGCAGTCCAGACCTTTCTCTGGCTCTTCTGTGCTGTTTATTTATTCTGTCTCTTCCCTCCTTAACATTCTGTTGGTTAGTGTCCTGGACGTTTTTGCTTGGGTCACCACCACTGCTTTCTGGGATCAGATGCACAAGTAAAATCAGCCCTCACTGATGGCTTTCATGGCGCCGGGGCTCAGAGAGAAAAACTAGTCTCCATACGTAAGTGAAGACATTCTAGACTAAAATTTCTGTCCCTTCAGACTCCGAAATAGATCTAATTAGAGTAAGTTTCTAGATTCTTTACTCTGATTAAAATGACTAAATTGTTTAGGTTCCCCTTTTTGAATCACTATGACACATTTTTTTCCAAATGCTGAATAAATATGGACCGAAACCAATTTCACACGATGAGATAAAAATAGAAAGACTAAAAGCCAGTTGTGGAGGGGCCTGTTTGTAGGTCCCAGCACGCTGGGAGGCTGGGGCAGGAGACTCATGAGTAGAAGCCCAATTGGGCACCTGAATGATTTAGGGAGACTGTGTCTCAAAAATTTCAGAAAAGGGGGTGGATCTGTAGTTCAGTGAGAGGGTCCTAAATTCTAACCCGAGTACAGAAATAATAAAGACAGGATAAAAATTTGTTTCCAAGTACAAGTTATCTGAATGAAATAGCTAAGGTGTACTAATAAGGTATGCCATTATGAATTGTAAAATGTAACAGAAACCTTATGTAGTATTATGATTTCACATCTCCCTTCAATGTGCCATACAAGCCAAAGCTTTTACTGGGCTCATAACTATTAATAGGACACATGTCACATACTGAAGTCAGAGCCACTTTTCTATAAAATAATTTTAAGTCAAAAGAAACACAGAATATAAATAAGCTGGAGTTCATGATTAAAAGATAGACCATAGCAACGCTTTTTTTTTCTGGTGGAATAAAAGAAAAGAGAGAACTGGGTGATGTTTCTAAAGCCTACCTACAGCATTCATTGGTCAGTAAAGACACTAAATTATGAATCTCCTAAGTGGCCCTTTTCATTGCAAAAGGCCATCAGTCTTGCAGACAGACAAATCTGTCCCGGATCACTGTTCTGTGTGGTCCAGGAGAGGCACTGACTTCCCTTCTACGCCCACCGCTGCCTGGTCTCCCTAGAGACTCCGGGAAAGTGTGATCTTCTTCCTGAGCCTGTGGCAAACGTTAGCTTACATAACACTGTAATGAGATATATCACAAGGAAAGGTTGTGAACTTACTGCTTTTAGTTATTTCGTTCTATTTCATTATTATCCATTTTTGAAGGAACTTAGATGTACTGTATTGACTCATTCGAAAGACTGTGGAATTCGGTGGTTCCACGCGGCTTTTCTGAACCCCATGCAGTTTTTGTTTGAACTCCATGCGTGTTTGTCATGCGTAGTGGACACATTTTATGGAAATTGGCACATACACTCAATTATGGGTTTTTTTCTCCCACAAAGCCAGCTATTGGACATTTACGAGTCTGTCACCAGCTCCAAATCACGTTTCTGTAGCTGCTTCGGAGAAACACAACGATCTGGGTAGAATAAGTCATACATCCTTGATTCCCGAAATCATTGTATTTTTATGCTCCTTATTTATAATGAAACAATATTTCCTGATTATATTCCCTAAGGCCACACATAGGAAGAAGTTCTCAGGGCACAAGGCCACCCCCCAGGATGCAGATCCCAGTGTCTAGCGGGGACACTCTGCCCAGGCTCCTGGCTCACAGTCAGGTTTGCACCGCAGGAGCTCTGGGCACTGCCAGGAGCTGGGCACTTCTGGCCCTGCCTGCTGAAAGCCCAGACTCCAGTGAGGAGGAGCTGAGCACCCCACAGTCTGCAGTGATCCCAGTGTGGGTCAGGCGCCCTGAGTTACCCGAACAAATGCAGCAGATTCAGTTTCACCACTAGTGTACCCAGCGGCTACTTGTATCCATGCCACTTCCGGTTTGCTCCTCTTTTTGATTCTGCAGAGGCAAAGTGAGAAACCTCCTGGCTTTTTAAAGAAATCCAAACATAGAGAGAGAGTTGTCCTCTAAGACGGGCATGTTTATGACACTTTCTGGCAGACGAAGCTGTATTATTTTGTAAGTGATTTGAGGATTTGTCAAATCAGTTAACAGATTCAGATTCGGGTACACTGTGTCACGGTGCTTCCCATCAACCAGCGTTTCATATGTCTTTCTTACATTATTTCCTCCAAAGAGGAAAAAAATCAGATTAAAGGTGAAATCTTCCTAAAGAGAGGAAGTAAATATTCATTAACACCTCACATTTTGTCAAGTAAGGTTGAGCTTTGGAGAGTCACAAATCTGTAATATGTCACTATTATTTCTGCTCCTCAACAATCAATTGTCATCTTATGGGGGGCAGCGTCTTCCCTCTGGAGAATGCAGATCTTCCGCCAGCAGTGCAAACCCTGACTTGAGCAAACCCTGACTTTCATGCTTCAGATTTACCTCAATACACCGGTGCTTTCCCTAGATTAGGGGTTTGGTCTGTCACCAGAGGACCGTGGATGACGCAGAGGTGTCCTGTGTTTTGAACGAGCTGTTTTTGGTTGTCAGACTCTGAGTTAGATGTCCGGTGGTACTGTGCTTGTCTTAGTCTTGAATGACAGTGGTCATAGGGTGGTACTAGGCATAGATGGCACTTTATTTTCAAATTAATTTAATCAAGAGTAAAAATCCAGGGCCTCCCTAGGCACACGTTCCTTCAGTGCTCTAGTTACTAGAGAAGTGGATTGAAAGGCTCCACCCTCACCTTCTAAATCATCACCTACCCAGTTCCCAGGAACTTAGGGCTTCACAGGAGGGTGCAACCTCACCTTTAGAGGGAACCGCACTGCAGGTCATGGCTAGTCTGTCCTTTAAAAAGATCACTTCCTTGTGGATGGGTAATGTAAATATGTGCCTCAATGTTGAGATACAAACTCCTAGAGATCAGTGCTATGTCTAAAGTTTTCTTTTCATTCAATGCCAGAACAATGAAGTCTATACATTTAGTTTAATGGCAATGATTTAAATATGATGTATTTAAATTTTCCCAGTTTTCTTGTGCAAGTAAACAAGTTAATCATTTTCTAAAATTCTTTGGATGTAAACGTCTTTCAAACTCTGCAAGCACAGTTTTTATTGGGGCCCTCAGCAAAAGTGAAATGTACAGAAAGAAAATCAGAGAGTGTTGCTTATTATGTGGTACTATTTTGCATCATGAAAATATTCACAATGAAAGCTTTCTGGACGAATACAACTAGATATCCACATTTGGAACAAAATATAATGAGGTAACCCAATTTTAGAAGCAAAAGAATCAGCATGTACCATTACACATACAAACTCAAAGATATTTAATATTATAAACTCCTAAAGAACAAATTTGCTTTTTTCTTATTTTTCTCATTACTGTTACAAAATACCTGACACCCAGATTTGAAGAAGAAAAGGTTTATTTGGCTCACAGTTTGTAGAGGTTTCAGTCCATAGTTGACTGGCTCCAAGGCAGGGTGGCATGGCAGGGGGGAAACAGTCCATGGCAGGGTAGGCAGGAGACAGCGAAGCTGCAGCATTAGCAATCCCACATCTCATCATTAGGCTATAAGCCTATGGGTGGGTGCCATGCACATCCAGGAGGGGGCTTCCCTTATCCATGACCAGAACTATGGTCAATCAGTGGACTAATTTAGTATCATACACCCTTGATCCAGTATCACACACCCTAGATACAGCCAACTCTGAAAAGCCCCACTTATGAGTGCATGAGGCTTTGGATGGATATCTAGACAGAAACCGTAACAGCTTCCAAAGTTATTCACTGTAAAACTTTTGAAACTAAGAAAATCTTGATTCATATATATGTATGTATACCTATTATATATGTGTACACACATATATATACATATATGCACATATATGTAATAAATCATGATGTTATGCTAATAGTAAGTTGCTTCCACAACAATATAAATCATTTAAAATCAACACATCAAATGCCAAAATTATCACTGTGAATCTTCTGAAATAGATTATTTGACTACAATTTTGTTCTGCTTTTCCACATATCTCTTTTTTGGGGAAGTGCTCATTTCTTTACAAAAAGCCAAGATACTCAGATAAGTATTTCTTGTAAAGATGTATATAGGGTTTAGTTCAGGCTTGGAAGATAATTAGAAAGTTCCATAAATGGGCTGGCCCTGAATTCCAACCCTTGAGATAAACCAGGGATCCAAATAAAATAAGATAATCTGGCTCAACTTTTGCAAAATCGTGCCAAAATTCCATCTTTAACTGTTTTTAAAATAACAATGTACTTTGTGGTGCCCAAAGAGAAAATTACCATATTACTTTGTGATGAAGACTACGGTCCAGGTCTTTCTCTCAAATGAGATTAATTTAATTTTTCTCCTGGCTCAATATTCTTCAGTTCAAGGATAACAATTACAAATCTAATTATTGGAGAAATTTTTCAAAGTGAAATAAAATATTCAAACTTCTGTGTTCATAAGCGCTCATAAAATTCTCTGCCCCTCACTCACCTACCCCACAGAGCTCTTTTCTTCTTGCTATATTTGACACTGTGTTTTAGATTTCAAAGGTAAGTAGGTTTTTAACAAGCAAATGTGGGAGGAACATATCCTCCTCCACTGACTCTCAACTGGTCAGCTCTGCTAATGCTTTATAACTGGGGGCATATTAATGTATTGAAAATCACGCCATCTGCAAATATCAGTGAAATTGCAAAGTTCAGAAGAAATTTTCATGCATCATGTACTATAGATAGGCATTCTCTCACCTGATTGCTTCCCTCCAGCTGAGGCAGGATCAGGGGTTCTGAGGTCTGTCCCAGGAGTAAAGACAACAGGACAGTGTTGAAGCCAGGAGCACTATCTCTGGACAGCAGGCTTGGCCACGCTCTGAGCTGCCCACAGCTCCAAAATGACCTGGCCTTAGAGCCAGGCAGCACAGAGGAGGACGGAGGCTTTCAAATGCACTCGAGTTTTCTTTCTTTCTTTCTTTCTTTCTTTCTTTCTTTCTTTCTTTCTTTCTTTCTTTCTTTCTTTCTTTCTTTCTTCTCCCCCTTCCCTTCCTTTCTCTCTCTCTCTTTCTTTCTTTCCTTTGTGATCCTGTAGAGTGAATCCTTGTTCTCACACATAAGCAAGTGCTCTGTACCTGTACCGACCTATACCCCCAAAGCTTTCTAATCTGATCAGAGCCCAGGAGGGTGGAGAATGTTAAGAACAAACAATTCAAATGGTACACTATGTGAAGTGCAGAAAGCAATAAAGATTTCCCATGTACTAATTAAAACAATTCCCATAACTACTTGGGTTTTTTCTATTTTGGATATTCATGAGAAAATAGTTTCCATTCTGAATTACATGCTGAACTGTTTTGTGAACCATTTTCTGCCAGACAGTTCATAGCTGGAGTTCTAGTTGTATTACAACTGGCATATGTATACTTCTGTATCGTTTTAATTATATAAGCTTAGTATTTCTAAAATCACAGAGAGGCAAAAGCATACAGAATACCATAACTGACAAAAACATGGGAAGCAGAACTGATCTTGAAATAAATTTTAAGAGAAAATAAAGTTGCCTATAAAGTAGGTTATTTAGAAGGGGACAGTTTCAGGAATCATAAGAATTTACCTGCACAAAAATTTCAATCAAAAGATTAATTTAAAACTATGTAGAAAAATCCCTGCTTATAAAATCTTACATTTTTCAAACTCAGCCTTGTCTATATCTTTGCAATATAATGTATTAATGTGATGAGAACAGCCTTTCATAAAAGGCTAATAATAAAACTGTAAAAAACAGGAAAATTTTGTGTTTTCAGAACAATATTATATACTGTTTGTAACTGAATAGAAAATTATGTGCATTTATTTTATGCTTAAATACATCGTAGTCATTAAAACCTGCAGGAGTCATTGGGAGAAAACTGTGACGTAGGAGGTATATTAAGTCATTTCTAGTTACCACAATACCACCATAGCAACGTGTTTAAGGCCTTCTTATATTTCTAGACAACTGAAACTTGACAACTTAAACATTGCATTACTTGGACTTAAAAAGTTATATCCCAGGGAATACAACAGCATATTAATTTCTACATCCTCTCACAACTTTAAAGATGCCTGGCTTGGTCACACAATTTAGTAATGCAGAGAATTGCATAATTTCAATTTTTTTTATTTTAAAAAAAATTTAAAGGGAAAAAAACCACATGAAAATCAAAACCCAATTAAACAAACTTTTTAAAAAAGCCAAAATCAGGAACAACAAAAAGCCAATAATGATATAGGTTTTCAAAACAAAATGATAGGAATTTAACAATGGTTGTTATATTGCATATTGTTATCTTCAAAATAGTTGCTCATGTTACCAGATACAGGCAGGCAAAATTGGTCAAACAATATGTTTTCCCTTTGAGCAATTTCTTTCCCCTTTACTATAGCTATTGTAATTTTGGATCTTATTTACTTTCAGTTTCATACACCAGTGAAGCAATATGCTGTTTACACACGAGAGTCTGATTTGTTTCACCTATAAACATGGTCGCTAGTTGCATTCATTTACCTATAAAAGCCTCTAGTTTATCCTTCATTATAGCTGAGTAGTCCTCCATTGTATAAAAATATTACATCTTTTTATCTGTTCCTCAGTTGATAGGCATTTGGGTTGTTTCCAAGATTAAGCTATTGCAAATTGTGCTACTATAAACATGGGTGCACATATATCACTGTGGTATGATGGTTTCAGTTCTTTTGGGAAAACACCCAAAAGGGGAATGGCTGGGTTGAATGCAACTTCTAAGCCTAGTTTTTGAGGAATCTCCACACTGGTTTCCACAGTGGTTGCACCAGCCTACACTCTCAACAACAGTGGAGGAGAGGTCCCCCTTACCCACAGCCCTGCCAGGTTGATTTCTTGATAACAGTCATTCTTTCTGGAATGAGATGACATCTCAGTATTATTTTAATTTGCATTTCTTGAATGACCAATGATGTTGAACATTTTTTCATATATATATATATATATATATATATATATATATATATATATATATATATATTTGATACCAGGGATCGCACTCACAACCTTGTACTTGCCAGGCAGGCATTTATGCTGCTGACCTAAACCTCTGGCCCTTCATATATTTATTTGGCATTTGTACTTCTTCATCTGAGAATTGTATATTCATCTCAGATGCCCATTTTTGGATTGGGTCTTTGAATTTGCATTGGGTCTTTATATGTTCCAGATATAAGTCCTTTGAGTAACAGTGGGTAAAAATATTTTTCCCAATATGGTGATTTCTTTGGATATGCAAAAACTTTTTAGTAAGATGAAATCCCAGATGTTGATTTTTTGAAGTACTTCCTGTGCAGTTTGCATTTTGTTCATGAGCTCTCTGCTTACCCCTACTTCCTTGAGATGTTTACCTACTTTGTCTTATAGTAGATTTAATGTTTTTATCTTAATATTTAGATCTTTGATTCATTTGACTTTAGCTTAGTGCATGGTGATAGGCAAAGGTCTAGTCTTAGTCTTTGGCATAGAGGAAGCCAGTTTTTCCAGCACCACTTATTAAACAGGCTATTTTTCTACCAGTAAACATGTTTGGCCCCTTTGTCAAAGCACAAATTCAGCTTTAAATGTAACATGACATCTCAGTGACAAACATTCAAAAATGAGAAATAATTTTAGTACAAATATTTAAATTGTATTTTGAATAGATAATAAATACACCTCATTGTATGCATATTTTATCTATTTTATTTACATATTTTATACAAAAATAAATTTCTTTTAAAATTTATTTTAACTGAAACATTGACAGAAGATTTGGACAAGTTTCAATGCATGTGTCTTTGTATTTATATGTCTGTCCTCAAGAAGTTCTTTCTGGTGAAAACATTCAAAATCTTCCTAGCTTTTTTGAAATATGCAGTACGTTATTTTGATCTATAGCTACTCTATGTGCAATAGCATATTGACACTCCTTCTGCCTATTTAACTATAACCCACTGATCAGCGTTTCCCTGTTTCTTCTTCCCTGTGTAAATATTTTTAAATGTAATACTTTATGCAAAGATATATTTACTACATAATGAAATATTCAGAAGTTCTCAAAGATAATTTAATCAGATCATTTCTGTTTTGTGCGCTGCCCTCGTTTATTTATTCTGCTACTAATTTTCCTTTTCTGCATAATCAGCCTGAATTCTTCCCATGGTCTTTCTTTTCTTCTTTCTCTCCTTAACTGCTAACTTGCTCACACTCTGGCTTTAGAACCAACCTACTTATGGGGAGGGATGTGTCATTTCTCATGAGTGATTATTTCTAGAGAATTGTTTTCCACAAAATGTAGACATTAAGTCTTATATTTTTTTTGTTTCTGAAATGGGAGAAATTTTGAATTTAAGAGTAAAAATTTCTGAACCGGGAAATGCAACAAATACCAGGACTCCCAGGAGGACACCCAAGGGCAGAAATGAATGGGAGGCGGTGGGAAGAGGCTGCGGGTGATTCCTTCATCTGCAGGGGGCAGAGAGCTGAAGGGCGGGGCGTGGATCTCTGTGAGGACGGGTGAACCCAGGACCACGGGAAAGCGCTGATTGACAGCTGCGCCCTGACCGCATCACTCAAATGTAACGATCAGTTCATTTAGGTCTCATTACAAATATTTGTGAACAATTCCTCAATACTAATAAAACACTTATTTTTATTCTAAACCTGCAAATTTTTGGTTCTTAAGTTCATAGACTTAAATCTCCTGTTTTATTGAAAGTGAAATCTATATTTCATTAAAATACTTGAACTGAGAAATTCTGAGTTTATCCTGTGCAGAAGGGGAAAAAAAAAACCTTAGATTTTTACATACAATTAGTTTTAATCCAGTTTTGATCACTAATTAATTTTGGATATATTTCTTGATAATTGCCCAAATCTTGCTTTACTTATTGTGGGCTTTATTTGATTATTTTAAATTTCATTTTAAGGTTCATGAATTGGAAAGTGTTTGATTCACTGAACTGCAGGAGAACAGTCAAATGTAATTTATCTTCTCAACGGTGTGCCAAGCTATAAAAGTTACATGACTTAAGGTAATGTGCAGGAAAGAATATGAATGAATGTTTGGTCAGCCATTTGTTTCCAGATAGGTAAGCTGCTCGGTGTACAAATCTACAAGGAAACACTGTAGCAACAGCCCATTGTTGAAAGATGTTTTTATAAAATTGAGTCTTTGTTTTCCACAAAAGTGTTTCATTGTTGCTAAAGCAGAGGATAGGAATAAGTTTATCCCACAATCAGAAGGACACTGTGAATTAGCATCCTAGCAGTGCTTTTCTTCATATATGTTATACAGTTGGGAAATAGGGAGAAGTTATGTTAAAACTCAATAAACTGAAACTACTGAACAGTCCATATGGCATCCAGTGTAGAAAGTGGTTGAGATGTGGGATGAACAGTGGAAACCTTGCCATTGGTCTGGAATGTTAAAATAAGAGTCAGTGATATGAGCAAAAATATTGGTGTCAGAATAAAAAGAATTATCAGAGGAATAAAAATTTGGAAGGAACAACTAGACACATAGAAGCACAAAGCTAAAGTCTTGGTGTGCACCCCAAGACACTATGGTTCTGGAATTTGTTACAAGGAATGATTCGTGGAGCATTTGGAAGTGATCTTTCTGCTGTATTATTGCATTCATGAGCTATTTTGGGTGGGGGTATTGTGGCTGCTCTGGGTCACTACACTTTTGAAAAGATGTAACCAAACTGGAAAATATCAGGGCAGAATAATAATTAAAAAAAAAACTGAACTAATAACTAAACCCGAGAAAAAGTTTGAAGAATGACGTCATTTATAATATCGAATCAATTCTGTGATGCCCTCCACTGTTGAAACTCAACACCCGAAGTGCTTTCATAAGCTCATAGCTAACAGTTTTCCTGCATGCTAGTGCTACTTAGAATAAAAGGAAATTTAACAAGATAACGTTTCATTGTATATATACCCCCCAAATTCAGCTTGTATGTGTTTTTCCTTTTCTTTAACTTCGCAGTGGAAATGCAGACGTCACCGAGGTAAACTTAACAGGGATAAATTGTTCTTGAGCTCTCACTGCAGAGTGCTGTCTCCTCCGGACCCACAGAGTTGCTTCCTGGTTTTGCAAAGGGGCTATGCAAGCATCTTGCATGTTTCCAGTGGCTTTAGACCCAGGGTTCTGAGCTCACCAACTCTCCTCCAGCTAAGTAGGTGAACTGGAAGGAGCGTGCATAGCATCCTCCGAGTTTTCAGAGTTACAAAGGGTGACAATTAAACCTCTAAGCGTGTGGACACAGGCTCAGAGCTACAAAGACTCCTGCCCGGAAAATTCTGATACAGTGTCTCAGACCCTAGGGGTGGTAGAAACCGCAGAGCACCACAAGAACACACCATAGCTGGATTAGGGGAATCTGAGCGGGCAAACACACGCTCACTTCCTTCCGGAAGACCTCCGTCCTTGGAGGGGCCCCTCAAGGGCCTCGCTCACCGTGGGGTGGGGCTGTCAGCAGAGACGCCGTGTGGTCGGCAGAAGCAACAACAGCAGAAGCCCAGCACAACTGCTCGCCTGACTGGACACTGGGGCCGAGCTAGGGATAGGATTGCTTCCACTTCCTGAGCTGGAAAAGAATCCATGCATGGGAACGCACATATTAAAAGACCATCCTCTAAACACAAAAGGAATGATTTAAACCGTCAAGCTGTAAACCCAAAATGATTCAGAGTACCCATAAAGTCATTCATAATATGTCCAGGGGCGATTAGAGGGTCCTGTTTTCATTTCCCAAACCACCATGCACCTCCATGTGGACCACACCAAAATTCACATTTTGTCCAAAATTCTGTCTCCCTCTACAGAGCAGAGATTCCTCAAAGGGAACCCGGGCATAGCATGTTGTGTGAGGCTCACGGTGCACCATCAAGCAATCTCGGTCACAGCGAGGCGTCACAAGCATTTGGCCAACCCCATGGTATCACGCATGCACCCAATTATCTAGGGGCTGGCTACCATCCTTTAATAGTCTAAAGGTTAAAGCTGTTTGAAAATCTCACACAAAAAAATTATGGGCCCACATAGTGTCCCTGAGATAACTTTCCAAAGATTTAAAGAATAACTCTAAGTAAGAAATTATACCAATCAGACATAAGTTCTTTCAGGAAATACAAAAAATAGGAATAGTGGCTAGTTATTTTTATAGATAAACATTTGAATACAGATTCAAACCCTGGAAAGGACATAAAAGCAAGGAAAATTAAAGACTACCCATAGAAATAGATGCAGGCATGCTTAATAAAATATTATAATCTTGAGCCCATTCTATACAGGTACACCAACACCAGATGAAATTTTCCTATATGAAAAGTTAATTTAATATTGAAAAACCTGTCAAAGTATTTGATCACATAAGGAAAAAAGGAGACATAAGAAGAAAATGGCATGATTATTTTAATAAATTTAGAAAAATAATTTGACAAAGTTCAACATTTACCCATCATAAAAACTCTAAGAATATGAGGGACAGAAGGAAAATATATTAATTTATAACTAATAAAACTTATAAATATCTTTTAATACAGAGAAAAACTAGAATAAAAATTTTATGCAATTTTGAAACAATGACAACATTCTCTTGGAATTTATAATTAAACAAAGATGTTCACTCACAATATTTCATTCCACATCATACTAAGCATCCAGTCAAAATAAAATAAGACAAGGTGTAAAGAAAGTAACAATTTTAAAGAAAAATAAATAACACCATTATTTATGACTCTAATAATTGTTACCTGGTAAATATAGAGAACTTATGATTAGAATCAAGAGGCAAATTGATCAGGTTTATTGGATATATGCTGCATTGACAAAAATTGTTTGCATTCTAGTAATAAAACAAAAACAACAAAAGCAAATTATTGAAAATCATATAATTAAATTAGCAACAATGAGCCACAAATATGTAGGACTATCAAAAGGTTATACACCAGAAATTAGAATCCTATTACGATTATTGGAAGGTATAATATAATGATTTTCTACAAAGAAAAAGTAAATTTATTGCAATCATCATACAAATCTTTTACTTTTAAATAAAAGTAGCAAACCTAGTCTAAAATACATATAGCAAAGACTGACAATAGTTAAGACACTGCTAATGAAGAAAAGCAATACCAGCCCCTATGAAATATCATGACCTATTATTACAAAGCTACGGTAATTAAACCGAGGCAGTATTTGTACAAGGATAGACCCTGTTGAGCAACAGAACAAAACAGAAGGCCTAAACTGTTCCCAGCATATGGTCATCTGATTTGGAAGATGCTCTGAGACATGCGTAGCGTTATCTTTCACAGAAAATGAAAAACTATTCCCTCAGCTACTAAAAATGCTGGCTGCGGAGTTTCAGCCATCCTCTCTGGCAGTCGTCCTGGCTGGAGAACACTGACTCTTTGGAGCTCAGGCTCACTCCTGGGCTTCGCCTGTTGCCCACTCTCACAGGGAAAGATGTGGCCCCTCAACACAGGACAGCTCGGAAATCTAGGCTTCTCCATGGAATCCACAGAAGCTTTACTGGGATCGCATTTCAGCTCAGTTTCTTCCTCTCCTCTGTCCTGGCTCCTTTCTCACCCTCACACAGCTGTGGAATCCAAGGATCACTCTTCTATAAAAGTCTGCAAGCTAATCTGTGTCCCAGGCTCGGGTTTCTTAGAGAGTCAATCTGCAGCAGCTAATGCCAGGAGTGCTCCAAAAGCAGCGGCGAAAATGTGATTTCAGAGCTGGATCAACAGCTCTCTGCCTGGAGAATGACAGCTGAGACTACTGCAAGTCCACCAAGCAGTAGAGCCTGCTGCAGCTGGTGGACCAGATGTGGTCTCCTTCACTAGACTAAAGCAACAGGTGTGTGGTAGATGAGTACTGATTTGATTGATGCCTTCTTTCCCACTCTCAAGAGAAAAGAGGATCGTAGTGAGTCTGTTCTTACTTGGCACAGGAGGGACATTAATAAACACTTTTAGCTTTACCCTGGGACTATGTTAACTCCATTGCCCTGGGTCATGATATGGTTCCAGGCCATCTGCATGTCTAGATATTCCACACAACATCCTGCTGGACTACGCTGGTTTCATTACCCTAATTGGACTGGATCAGCAAGCAGTGAGGGGTACACTGCTCCCCTTGATGCTCCAAAGTGTGGGAAATGAAAGTCCCAAAAATCGAGGCTCGTGTCACACCACTAACGTTTGAAAGGTGCAATTTCCCTTTACTCGTCAACTGAAATGGTAGATTCTTCCAATCAGTATCTCCTACCACACAGAAAGAAAATTCTAAGGAAGATGAGTGTATGCTGAGAATGCACCAACTGTCACAGGTGGAAATACTGCTCTGACTTATCTCACATGATCCAAGAGTAATTAATTAATTAATTAATTTGGCATTGAGTGGGACCCACAGCAGAAAGGGGATCTACAGGAGCCCTAGGGTGCTCACGCCAACTCTGTTAGTTATCCCTGTGACAATCAGTGTGTCAGCAGTAAGAGGTGGTGTGAGGAGTTTCTATGGAATATCTAGAAAGGAGACACAAAGAGCCCCAAGGCTGTGGACCAGAGGGGTGCCACCTTCAGCAGATGATTACATACCTTGTGAGAGAGTTTCTGGTGCGTTACTGTGCTCTACGGAATGGTTGATTATGAGAAGTGACTACATGGCCAGAACTGCTCATTATAAGTGGGATTCCATTAAATCTACTATATAATGAGGTCACAATGCAGCAACCAGCCATTGCTGTTGTGTGATGAACTCAGATGACAGCAGTGCTCCATTGGGAGCTCAGGGCACCTTGATGATCAAGCCTGATGCAGCTCAAAACTCCCTGCTACCCAGCATGGATAATAGACAAGCGGAAAACACTCCAAGCCTGACTCCAGGTTTGGTCAGCATGATACATGACAGAAAAATCTTCCTAGTGAGCAGAATTTTGGCCAAGTACCTGGTTATCAATTTTATCTAAAAAGAGAAAATGGCTTTGAGTTAGAAATTCAGTAAAACCTTGGATTGCAAATAACTTATTTTGTGAGTATTCTGCAAGACAAGCAAACACTTCTAACACATTTTAACTTGAAAAATGAGAAATATGAGAATGGTCTTGCAATAGGAAGAGTATGTGACACTGAATGTCACAAGTCACAATTAAACTGAATGTTCTCTCTCTCTTTCTCTCTCTCTTCTCTGCAGGATCATAGGTGATCATTTCCCAAGGACAAGAGGTTACGCCATGCTCATCTGCAGAGGAGGAGAAAAAGGGGGCTGAATCCCTCACTTCAAATATTATAGAAGCAGCACTTGAATAAGGCTACAGAAATGAACCTAATTTACTGACAACACAATGTCACATTTCCTAAAATCCTCACAAAGAGACAAAAGCAAGTGTCACCGGAGAGGTTTCTTGTTAAAGTTGAACAGAGAGAATAAGATTCCATTGAATCAGCACATAGCAGTCATTCCCTTAGTGATGTGGAAGGTGTCCAACACAACAGCTCTCCTCTTTCATACAAGGTATGAAGGTTTTCAAAAGTAAGTGCAGGTTAATTTATTTTTCTTTATACTTATTTATTTTTATATATTTCTTGATATTCTTTATTTTTCTTATCTTTTGTATTTTTATTATTTTGTGCTGCATTACAGTATGCAATCATTTTTACATGAATATTTTTGAATTTTGGAATGAATTATCTGAGTCTCTGCTCTTTCTTATGGGAAAATTCACTTTGATATCCAGGTACTTTGTATTACAAACATGGGTCTGGAATGAATTTTGCTCACAAACCAAGGTTTTTCTGTGTATGGATTCATAGTCAGTGGCAGTTAAAGAAGTGGGAAAGGTGAAACTGGAAAAGTAATTCTTGAGAAAATTTGAATGGGCATATTGAGGTGAGATTATGTGTGAAAAGCTGTGTCACATGTTAATTACCACCAGAGAATATCCACCAGTACTAAATAAGCAAATAGACAAAATTACCCAGGCAGTCGACATCATCCAACTTCTGTCGTTAACCAGCCAAGTTCCCTTACAAAGGATGCAGGAATGAAATATGCAGATTGCGGACTCTTACTTATGAAGACGAAGTCACTCTTCCTGTCAAGGACAGAGTATTCCAGAAACAGAACCAATGCAATATTCATCACCCTGTAGGACATTTTGAGGAGCTCCACCCACCATTTTGAGGAGTTGCCAGCACAGGGCCCTCCATGTTAGAAGACCAATGCATAATTTTAACAGGGGAATACATACATTCTGAGTTAGATTTTGTGTTTTTCACAAGTAGGGACTCAGAGAATATCACCAATGAGGACTGACAGAATATTTGACCCGCCAGCTTGGTGTCAATGTTGCTTTATTCATGTGACCTACTTTATGGGAGAGAAGATACAGGAGTGGGTCTGTGACCACAGGACCTTTATATCACTAAGAATAGCAGACTGTAGAGCAATTAACAGAGAGAGAAAATGGTGACTTCCATTGCAGACCTGATGCAGACTCACAGGCTGATGTTTCAGTCGTTTGGTTTCTCAGAGGGGGCTTAGGCATGCAGATCTTGCATTGTTGGTTATAGGTTTCCAAATAGCAGCAGGAAGCAGTAGCAGGAGAGCTTTGGCCAAAATAGCTTTGGCCAAGGTGATCACAGTGTATTTAGCCTGTCAGACTTCATTTCTAACAGAGCTATGTTCACCCATAAACAGGGTGCACTCAGCATCTGTACTGGTCCAGCACAGCATGTGGCATCCGGATAGTTAGGTCTTGGCCTAAAGTGAGCTTGTCAGCTTTCTTGATCAGTGGCTGTTAGAGAACAGAGACAAAGTGGGGGAGCATCCCTTAGTGACTGGATCTAAGTGTTTGCACAGGTAGGGTCCTGGGCACTCCCGGATGCTGACTGTCAGAGTGAGCATCACTGTTTTTGTGAACTCAAGGATCCGCATTCTACAGAAGCCAGCCTCTCTAAGAAGTTTACAGAGTTTCTTTTTTTATCCATCAAACATAAGTACAGTGATCTTCTCCAAAGTGGGTAAACAAGTTTTTGAACTTCTGGCAGGTTGAGTCCAGATCAGTTAACATTTGAGTCCAGAACTGGGGTCTTTGCAAAAAAGAGCTGGCTGACAGGAACTTACAGAAGGCAGAAGAAAGCATTCTTTAGGTCTCTGCAGGTGTATCCGCAGGCTGTGGATGACAAGAGGACTGAGACAGTGTACATGGAGTGCAATCATGGTGGCACTGGCAGCTAGGAGATGTTGCCCAAGATGACTAACAGTCCATCAGGCTGAGTGTGGCTGGATGTCTCTTTGTGCTTCCCGTGAAATCTGATATCAATGTAGGTCACAGTAAATTGGCATGGTCGATGGCCAGGCCCACAGCTGAGTCTTTAGTTTATCCCTCTGGGAGGCGAGTTTTCAGAACTTCAGAATTTAGTTATCTGTTCCAGGCTGAGGCAGGCATCATCTTTCTTTTGGGAAATAGTCCAAGTTGAAAGCGTAGGGTTAAACAAGAGGGAGGTTGACTGGCTTGGTGAAAAGGAGATGTCCTCCCAGGCTGTAAGTTTGTGCCTAGCAGAAGGAATGAGAGGCAAGAATCCTAATTGCACTAGTGATGGTAACTTTTAAATAGAAGGAAATTTGAAGGCCTGTTTTTCTCCTTTTTCTCTCCCTTTTTTTTTCTGAAATGCAGGACACAGTTAAGGAACCATGGTGTCAGGCTTTGACACAGGTTGTGCCAGGAGACAATATAAGGAAACTGGTGAGGATGACCATGTTTGTTGGGCTCTATCACTCTGTTCCAAACTTGATGGACAATTTTAGCATCAAGTTTCCCTTCAGATGACCAGTCCAGGCAAAGATTTGACCACTTAATTTCACAAAAGCTATGGAACTTTTGAGGTTTTATTTTCATTCCATAGTCAAACTCAATGGACGATTTTAACATCAAGGACTGTGGTTTACTCTGGCTTAAACCCATTCTGTCTCCCTACAGTGTATGTTGTGTACCCTTGAACAATGTCCCAACAGACAAGGGTGGGTGCCTCTCAGAAAGAGACCATTCAGATGCCTGTTTGGTTGCATCCCTCAGAATAGGAACTTAGGTGTGGCTTAGCTAAGAAGAGTTCTAGGCCTCTGTTATGCTACTTGTTGATCACCATGGAACCACAGGTGAAGGCTAAATCAGCCACTGTGACCAGGGTTTTCCAGTCCTGGTGCACAGATGAAGCAGCCTGTTGCTTACTGTGTCTGTTCCACTCACTCACACATTCATTCAGCAGGCACTCAGAGGTTAAACATTGCAACTTCCCTTCCCTTCCCTTAAGGGTGGTCTTAACTAACAAGAGTTGGTCAGACTCCCTGTCTGCTTGAGCTGAGCAAGACTGACAGACTAACTGGGGAGCCCCTGGGAGTCTTACTGAAATCAAGCAGGCATACAGGCAGACAAACAGACTGACAGATTGTGTCCTCTTCTTTTGGGGTTCAATGTGAGCTGCTCAAGTGGGAAACCAGGAGTCCTCCTCCAGAACTCAGAGGGGACTTGAGAAATCTTGCAGGTGTGCCTTCCTGTGAGGACCTGGAGAAGTTCTTCCTTCATCAATGAGTACTGTGACTGGTGACCAAAGAGGTCAGCATGGTTGGTCTTCCCAGTCAGTGCATCACATGAAATGGCAAGCAGAAACACGGAAATGACACCCACGATTTGGAGGCAAATTTATTTACATGGAAGGACACATAAATCATCTGAGAATATCAGTTCCTGATTTCTGGTGGTCTGGGGCCTATATGGGATAAGAAAGCAGGGAGTAAAGAGGCAGAATGGCCTGTCAACTGGTGATTGGCTTATACATTGTACACCATAGTGACCAGCTATGCATCACAGTGACCAGCTGTTTCTAAGAGATCAGAAGCCGCCGGAACTGGAACAGGAACTATTAGCTATTAGCTGATAGGAACTATTAACTTTTAGCTGAACAACTAAGAAACAAGTACAATGGTTTGCAGGAGGCATTTTCTGTTTACACTACATCCTTGTAACACATTCAGCTATGACTCAGTCTACTGACAGCATAACTCCTTTAACTCCTTGCATGAGCCAATTGCTTTACAAAAGCCCCCTTTCAAACACAAGAGTCTGTTGGTGGTGATCTTCTATCTAACTCATAAAGCAGCCAGTTTCCAAGCATTGCTTCCCCCCCTCCCCGCTTTTTTCTGGTACCGGAGATCGAACTCACAACCTAACGCTTGCCAGGCAAGCACTTATGCTGCTGAGCTAAATCCCCAGTCCCTGCTGAAAGTCTTGTGGCTGCATTGCTAGATCGCTCTTTCCTGAATTGAGAAGAACATTTCTAACAGATCCCTAATTCTGCTCTTGGAGACAGACTTTCTTATCCATCATACTTTATGGTTACTGATGGGCCTTCTTGAAAGTTATTCCTTGTCTAATTCTGTGACTTCTTCTAAACTGATAATTACAGAACATCCCCTCTTTGGAGGTGTACCAGTTCTGTATCACACCTTACCCATATATAAGTTTGAGGACCCAAGGTTTCCCTTTTTTTTTTTTTACTTTTTAAATATTTTTAACAGATTCTAATCTATCTAAAGTTCACTTTGGTGCCATTGTGAGAGATTCTAACTTATTATTTTCTCCAAGCATAGAATCAATTTTTCCAAACCCACTATAGATTAATTCATTTTTTTCCACACCAATTTAAAAAGTCACCCTTACCATAATATGAATTATCACGTAAGTGTTAAATTAGTCTTGAACCCTCTATTCCATGGCATTTGTCTTTCAATCAACAATGCAGTGGCTTCAACCAGGAATTAATACACTTTATGTGCAGAGATTTTGCAATGTTTAGTCATTTTTATATTTTGTTTTGTTACAAGTAATCAACACCCTCACTTTTGAATTAGTTACACTAAAGAAATTTTTCTATATTTGTGTATTTGAAGAGCTGTACAATTATTATTTTGTATCTGATCAAGCTAAAACAGTCAAATCAATCATACCCTATTTACTGACAACACAATATTATCGTGATTAATTGTGAAAATGAAGAGGCCTATTTATTTTTTGAAGAGGAACCAGAGAATAGAGACGCCTATTCCTTGAAGTATGTTTCTATCTACTTCTCAGTGTCAGAGAAATGAAATATACTGCTTCAGAAACAATGGAAATAATATTAGGTTTACTGAGTTTTATGCTTCCATGAACATTCCAGTTTCTTCTGACCTTATTAAATTTTGGCCTACTTCCTCCCCCCATGCTTTTTCATCTTCTGGATCAATTCTCATTTGCAGCTACACATTTTTTTTAAAGCAGCATTTAAGCATGCATAGCGAGAGCAATAGGACTGCGGTAAATGCCAAACACTGCAAATTTTAAAACACATTCTTTCATTAGCCTAATGAAGCCAGTACTGTTTTTAGCTGTTTCATGAGCTCACTGTCCCTGGTTTAGAGTCTAACAGAGATATCTGGCCTGGGTTTTCAAATGGAAACAATTAATTCAATCAGTGGTATATAATTTCTCTAGGAATTATACTAACCAAAATGGAATGCAAATAAATGAAGAATTCTTTCTGGAAATTCTTGTATTTCATTTGAAAATTGGCCAAAACAAACACACAAATAAAAAAAATTATATTTTTCTAAGGGGTATAGACTAAGTTTCTTTTGATGTTTGTTTTTTTAAATGTATGTTCTATATCAGAAAAGAAAGAAATATGTTAACCTTTCAATGTTTAAATATATAATTTACCAGGGTATTTCCTAAAATCAGTGATGATTTTTACATTAAATAGTCCTTCTGACTTCATTGTAGATTTCTTCTAAAATTAAGTAGATGGAATCCAATTTGTTCATTTATTGTGGTACTGGGGATTGAATCCAGGGAGCTCTGAGCTGCATTGCTTTCTTGAGTTAAATTTTTAATTCCAGAAGGGTCTCAATCAGTAGCAGAGGTTACAGGCATGTATCACTGCACTCAGATGAAATCATCTTTGATTCATTAATCATTTGGAAAAGATTCTCTATAGATGCTGCAAAATGTCTTCTTTTGATCTTCACACAAACTTCTCTACATTTAAAAGTACTTTTCTTTTGTTCTGCAATCAAGTTTCTGGTGGCTCAAACATTCTCGGTTCCAGTGCTGCAGTTTGGATCTGAAACACCCCCTACAGGTTCCTAGGTTAAGGGCCTCGTCCACGTCCTGTCATGTCATTAGGAGATGCTGGGAGCTTTGAGAGATGGGGTCTATTTGGAGAAATTAATCAGAGGCCTTTGCTTCCTGAGGTGAAGAGGTCTTAGACCACGTTTCTGCCACAGTGTCCTGTGCTGCCATAACCAAAGCATTAGGCTAGTCTCTGTCAACTGAAACCTCTGAGGCTCTAAGGCAAAATCAACTTTGCTCCTTCTGAGTTGTTTTTCTCAGATACTTGTCATGGTAATGGAAAGTTGAATAATAATAAATAATAATATATCAGTAGAGGTGGATGTTTCTTGATAATAGCTACTGTTGAAGCAGTTGTTCTTGTTAGACTCCTATTAGTACCTTATGCATTATTTTGTTTACTTGGGTTAAGTACAAATTTATTTAACAACAGCATCAATATACACCCAGTGTCAGGTGAAAGGGTAAAGATTGTATGATACTCAAGTTTTGTACAAAAGTCACTAATGGAGATATTTCTGTTTTTAAAATATTCCATAAATAATCTTTTAAACCAATGGTTTGTTATTTTTTAAAGTAATGAAAAGGAACTAACATAGTACAGCACTGAAATAAAGACGGTATGTTACTTAAGAATGGCAAAGTCATTTCAGATTTATTCTCAGAGAAAATTCATTACATGATTTGCATAACCTACTGTAGTGAAATTCTTTAATATTTGGAAATAATTGAAAATTAATATGTGGTTTTGTTAGTCATACTTTTTAAGGGTAAGTTTCCCCATGCTTCATCTCCTCCTTGACATTCTTCAATGGTTCTCATAATCTTCCGAGAACAGGAAAATAAACTCTTAGCATGGTGTTCGGTGTTTTCCATTAACTGTCTGGTTTTACCTTTTCAGATCTTCTTTCCTGCAGTGCCTCAACCATGTCTACAGTGTTTGGAGCACCTATTTCTGTCGTACTTGAGTCAAATGTTCATCATCTATGAATTCAGAATGAAAATCTCTGCATCAAAAGGCCTTTGACCCTGCACATTCCCAATTGTGTTGCAAAGTTTATCCCTGTGATTCCCCAAGTAACCATTCCTGAGTGCGCTGTATGATGCTGAGTAGACCACAGCACTTGTGATTGCTTGTGGTAACTTACACCACACTGCTTTAACAATAGCTGATGTCTCCTCCTACTTTATAACACTTCAATTTAGCACTCATTTCTTATTAATTTTTATCTGACACTTGCCTACATACAATGTTAGAGCCATATTAGTTAACAAAATCTTTGTTCATTAAAAGAAAATTAAATTTAAAATCAGCTACATAGTATTTCTTTAAACTTAACAGGTAACATTCTTACATTAAAAATACTGCTCTTGATGTATTATTTTAACCCTCTATGATTTCTATCTTTATAAACTTACAATAACTAAATATTAAGCATCATCAATTTATGAAACAAAAACTAGAAAAGTAATAGAGTTCAGTTTATTGAAACTAATGAATAAGATAAACGTCAAACTCAGCAATGCCCTTTGGACTTGATTCTCAATTTAGAGCTGATTAAAAGCTCCCATGGTACTCAAGTCATAGCCCAAACATTGGTCTGCCTTAAATTTTCCTCCACCAGATTAATTATTCGGCAGTCTTAGTCTCGGTCTCCCACAAGGCCTCAGGATATAAACGAAATGAAGACAAATTTCCCGACAGAGCATGCCACACCTGATTCTTAGTTCAACTGAAAAACCGAGAGGAATACACTGTAATATGAGAATAGCTCTCTGATATTAATTGTGTACTTGGGTCTTGAAAGCAAGAGATAATAGCAAAATCAAGATTGATGTTTTTGGCAAGTTTTCAAAGATAGCTTTCTTGAGTGTTTATTCAACAGAAGTTTTAAGTCTGCTTTGGAGCACAGAGCAAGAGCTGTGAACGCTTAAGACATGTGGTCCTGCCTGGGGAAAGACGCATTCCCTTCCCCACGCTGAGGGTCATTTCTAAGCATCCTCAAGAAGTAAATAAAACTTTGCTACATGTGCTAAGAACTGCTTTTGCAAGAGCATCTGTCTGACTGGAAGATCACTGGGCTTGTGTTACTAGTCCTCTGCTCCTGCCACATAACCTTCAGCATTGCTTCAGAGAAATGCATGTCTATAAACAGTCACATGCTAACTGCAAAAAAATACACAACTCCCAGACACTGATCTGAGCGTGACAATCACTTAGTGATATCTGTAGGGATAAGAACTGTTAAAATCTAGGATTTTGATATAAATAACTTTGAATCAACATTCATAACACTGAATAATCAACATGTTTGTTTTCAAGGCACATTCTTAAAACACAGTATAATAGGTTTACACCAAGAGGTGATTTTGTCTCTTTTTTTTGTGAAGGAATTCAGCTATAAGTCTAATTTACCTAAATGCTGTGCCATGTAATATGGGCACTTCTTCAGTGAAAATTTTGACAAGGCATTACAATTTCTGTTTGTACCTGGGTAGAACCCAGGGCCTTGCCCGTGAGAGACAACTGCGTGTCACCAAGCTGTACCCTAGCCCTGCAGGCTTGCAGTTTATTTGAAGTGCATATACCTCCAGCCACAGAGAGGACCTTGCTGGGGAGTAAACTGGATGGCAGAAGGGAAGATGCTAAGGTGAGGGTTTGCTTGCTCTGAATTGTTTCTTCCATTCAGCGAGGCAGAGCACAGTGCTCAAATTCACATGTAAGAAGAACTTGGTCATACTTCATACTCCTTGATCTTACTGGACCATCACAAATAATACAGTGTTTAGACTGAATATTAATGTTACTCAGTTATCATTAAATGTCCTTGCATATACTTTTTGCCATCACAAAGTACTTTGATGACCCAGTTTCCTGATGCAGGTGTACTTGGAAGCAGACATATGTCTCTCAGATGTTAGTAAACTAACTTTGGAAAGAAAAGTAGAACTGGCCCCACACATTTGTTGAGGAAATAATACATTTAAAGTAACTTGCATAGTATTTTGAAAATGATGCATTACACACAACCTCAATTAGTAACAATAATCATTAGTATTTTCATTATCTTTTTTGAACAAAAAGACATTTAAGTGAAAAGCATTAACCTATTAGCTAATCTTTAAGGTCATTTGGAGTTGGAAGAGCCTTGTCTAGTACTAAGATAGCCCATTTGGATCCCTTTTGTAATCTGCAGCTAGAATTCTCTATGAGCATTGGTATGGTTTGTGTCTGGATGTTCTCCCAAGCCCCATGCAGTGGCTGAGGCTTATACTTGTGATTGGCTCCTTGTTTAGCACTGGGACTGGTGATTTGAGCGCTACACCCACCCAGGGGCAGGGAGCTGGCATACAGCATAAGGGAGGTAAGGTGGAATCTTTCCCCTTTTTGACCTTTTTGCTCTTGTGCCACACCTCCCTGCCTTGGAGCCAACTGAGTATGGACTGAAACCTCCACAAACTGTAAGCTGAATAAACCTTTGCTTTCTTCATTTTGGGCTTCAGGTATTTTGTTTCAGCAATGAGAGAAAAGTAACCAAGACAAGCATGTCCACATCTAAACAAAAACTGCTTTCTCTCTCCTATGTGCAACTGCACCCACAGGTTGTTTGTTTGTTTGTTTGTTTGGGGTGCTGGGGTTCAAGTGCAGGATCTCACACATGCTAAGTTCTAAGTAACACCACTGAGTAGCACCCTAGTCTGGGGAGTTGGAGCCTTAATGTTGTGATAGGACATTAAAGATGAAATAACGTTACATCTCTTCTCTTTCAATTCTGTTACCCAGGTTAAATTAACTTCTCTTTCTGAGCCATACACAGGTATGTGAATAACTTGCAAATAAATCTTGAAGTTCTAAAAGCGTAGTGTGAAAGGTGTTTTTGTTGTCATTTGTCAGGAGTGAATAAAATGCGCCTTTACTTAAAAGTTAGTTTTAAAAGAATGAATTTATTTGAGAGCACTTCTGAACCAAGAAGACATATGAAAGTGATCTTGGTTATCAAATACTTTTTGTATTGTTTTAATAAGAGTGTTAGATTTCTGTTGCTATGAAACCTAAGGTAATGAAGGTGGAGAGGTTTACTTTAGCCAGTGGCTTGAAAGGTCTCAGTCCATGACTGTTCGTCTGGTCTCTCTGGCACTGTGGTGAGCTAGTAAGTACACCAGGTGGGGAGTGCCCAGCAGAGGGGGTCTGTTCATCACAACAGCCAGGGGACAAAGAGAGACGGGGAACCTCAATATTTCCTCCAGCAGCACACTCCTACCAGGCTCATTCCATCTCAATCCACTTCACTTCCTTACGGGTCCATCACCTCCATGGTGATTGAAAGAGGAAGCCTTTCATCCCTGGGGAACAGTCTAGATCCCAAGCCTGGCAAGTTTCTACTCATCAATATGACTCACATGAATTCTTCCTGTTTTTAAAATTCATGAATAGTGCTTAAAAGATACTAAGTAACTGACCCATTATTTTCTTCATCTTCTTGTAATCCTCTCATCTGTATTTATACTTGTTACCTATTTTGAAAAAAAATAGCGATTGTAGAAACAGGTGGACATACATTGTGGCTGGTGATGAGATATCTCCTCAAGGCCTCACGTGGTCATAGATGTGGCTTTTCAGAGGTGGCTGGATCTACAGTGTGTGATTCTGGGATTTAGGCTGTGTGATTACTAAATTAGTCCACTGATTGGTTTGGTGTAGCTCTGGGTGAGATTAAGGGTACCCCATGATGAGTGATAGTGCTACCGCCCTAAAATCACGTAGCCTAGATAAAATATAAGGGCCAGGAAGAGGGCCGCTGGGGTCACAGCTCACTTGCCACCTGTTGCTTGTGATTTTGCTGTAGTCTGCTCACCATCAGCTGTTCTCCTCCCTGATGCCCCTCTGTCATGTCATCTGCCTTGGAATCTGATTATGGACTGAACCCCTCTAACTGAATTGAGCAAACCGTTCCTCCTTTAACTTTGAGTGTCAGGTAGTTTTTCTCAGCAACAAGAGAAGTGATTTAAGACAATAAGACTTTATTGCAGACACCTTTGCTTATAGCGGCAAATGGACAGAACTTTCGATAAAAAACTCATCGATATAACACTTCAGGATACCATTAAAAATAAAGAAGATCTGTATAAAAGATAAGGCATGTTTAAGGTTATTTCAACAGTGGCAAGAGTAGGAAGTAGTTACATGAAAAATGATTTATAAGAAAAATCTCTCTTCTTCCAGTGTTTGATTTCCTAAACTAGCATGCAATATCTAAACTGATTCTAGAATTTATGATCTAGGGAAATGAAATTTATATATATGTGTATATATATATATATATATATATATATATATATGGCTAGGTCTAGATGTTTGGAAAGTAGGGTCCTATCAGTGTTTTGAGATGGGCCTACAAAACTTTCAAACATAAATTCAAAGAACCAAAAAGTAGGTAGAACTTGATAGCAGCTTTTCATTACTATCACTAAAACCCTGAACACAGCACAAGTTCTTGCTACACCCCCCCCCCCAGGTGGTGTCCCATCACGGCAGGGCTCACCTGTGCTGAGCGCTGCTCTCTTTGTGTTCCTTCCGGCTCCTGCTCCTGATAAAGCTGTGAAAATTCAAAGGAGGGTCAGCTCTAATGATCTAATCCAGTCACTTCCCGGAAGACCTCACATCTGAAAACCAGGCTGGGATTGCTTGTCTACCTGCTTAATGTCATTAGCATGACACCTTAGGGATTAAGCCTCTGCAGAGATTCAGAGTGCAAATCACACTGGTGCAGTAGTCTCTTTAATCAAGGTCTACAGTGCCATTAAGCAACGAGAGACAGCAATGGAAGGTAATTATTTGCAGCTTTCTTCCTGCACCAGACATCAATTAACCTGCTGCATTCCTGGAACAACTCTTCAAATCATGCATTAGTGTTTTCATTTTGCTGACAAGGAAACCCAGGATTTACAGGGGTAAGTAAGGAGGCCATGGCTTAGTTTTATTCATTCAACACCATTACTGAGAAACTTGAGAGACATCAGTGGACCCTGAGCTAAGATTCTAGCTGGGAAGCACTGCAGTGGCAGACTGTAAGTACTGCAAAAGTGAAAAAGAGAAGTGAGCTAGAAAGGATGGAAATCCTTGGATGGGAGAGTTCACACTTCTCAGTGACACTGGATCCCTCTTGAGGGTGACATGCTGTGAGACCTGTGACCCTCTGAGGACAGGGGAAGAGCATGTTAGGCAGAGGGAACAGTAAGCCAATGCTGGAAGTCAGGCAGGACAGGAGTAGCTGGAGCCAGCGGCCAGGGGAGAGAGGGGGCAATCAGAGTCACTGCCACTGCAGGGAGGTAAGGGACAACTGGGCCAATCCTCTCACAGTGGCCAATCCTCTCACTGTGGGGCTGGCTTCTGGGTTTTCAGCTGAGGAATGACACAATACCACAGGGCTCGTTTGGACCCACTCTGACCAATGGCTGAGGAGACTTGGATGTGCACAGATGGGCAGGAGGGCAGCTCGAAAGTTACTATGGTAATCTGATTCCAAGACCAGAGAAGATAGTGGCTCTGTCCAGGTTGCCTGAACCAGAAATAAAAGTAGCTGGATTCTGGATATAATTTCAGGGCAAACAGGACTTCTCCAAGGACTGGCCGGCCGTAAGGCGTAAGGAAGAGGAGCCCTGAACACCTTCACAGGTTTGGGCCCCAGCAATGAGACAATGGAGCTGTTTGTTGTTGGCTGAGGAGGTTGAGGGAGGAGTGATCCTAGGGAGAAGCAGGGTTCCCGTCAGGACCTGCTGGGTTTGGCACATTCACTATATGCGGAAGAAGAAATATTGAGAAACCCTTTGGATACACAGCGTGGCCAGTTTGAGAGAGACGTAGGCTGGAGAAATACATGAGTCACCAGCATGAGGTCTAAGGCCTTTTGAGTGGAGGACGCGCCAGGGTGGCAAGTGCTAAAGAGAAGTGGGCCAGCTCTGGACCGGATTGGGGAAAGTCGTCTTATGCCATCACGTTAGAGCCTCCCTATTCCACGTTATAACATGACTGCGTAAAGTCAGAGAAGCAGATCATTCCAGAGAGAAATTACAATCAGAGTCCAGGCCAGAGGAGGTGACCAAGTCAGATGCAGGCATCTGCAGCTCAGAAGCATTTCCACAGGCCTGTGCATGCGGTTTGGGGAGGAGAGAGGCCTGCTCCCCTAGGGGAACCCAAAGACCCCGTGATGGCAAACTCCGGGATCGCTCTGTCCTGAACAGCAGTGTCAGGTGTCTTTACGTCAACAGGGAAGCTAGCGATCTTACCCTCCTTCCGTGGCAGATTCCGCAGAAATTAACTAACGAAAGTGTCTCATCCGAGCGGCTCTCCTCCACAAACCTGCGGCCCCGTCTCACGGCCCGAAGGCGGGCCTGCGGGGCGCAGCGCTGGGCTCTGCAGGCAGCGGGGGCGCGCTCGGCCTCGGGGACGCGGGCGCGCGAGGGTCTGGGAGCTCGCGGGGAGCGTCCTAGACCGACGAGGCCCGGGGAGCGCGGAGGCTCGGTGGGTGAGGCGCGCTGGCGGTCTACGGCCCCGCCAGGACCCGTCCCCGGCCCGGCCCGGCCACAGCGCAGGCTCCGCGGCGGCAGCGTGGGGTCGCGCGGCGCCGCCTCCCGGCGCCGGGGCTGCGCGCTGCGGTGAGGACCGCGGGGCCGGGGTTGGCGGGGCCGGGGATGGAGATGGGGGCCGGGG
>PVLA01010042.1:0-67923 GCA_004027455.1 Hydrochoerus hydrochaeris
TGCTGAGCCAAATAAATGGCAACATTTCATTCTTAATAAACTGGGAAGGTAAGATCTTGAGATAAGCACAAAAGTCAAGAACTTCCTATACTTAGAAGACATCTCTGAAGAGCAGACATTTCCTAGGGAAGCCTTGATACTAGTGATAAAGCTATCTACTATAAGAAATTTACAAGCTGCTGCAAAGAAAACAAAGTAAAATTTAAAATAGAAAATGATAAGATACAGAAGCAAAATGCACCAGCATACCCCAGCCCACACAGGACAACTCCAAGAGACAATGAGGTAGAGGAAATCAAAAGCCACCAACTGAAAATTTTCTCAAATCAGAGAAGCAAATGTACAAAAGAAATAAATGAGCCTATATAGAAAATAAACTCTTGGTGACAAAAGAAATAATGGTCAAAATGAGGGACCTGATAAATGAATCTGTAGTAGACACACAAAAGAAAAACAGAGGAATTTTGGAAAATGATGGAAACCATTAATTCCTCACATAGAAAAGAAGTGGAATTCATGAAACAGATATGCAGAAGGTTAAAATTTTGATTGAAAGTCTATGCAACTGACGGAATGAAGGCAAGGACAGAATATCAAATCTAAAAGACAGGATTGCAATTAGAAACCACAAAAAGAAAATTGTCTTAAAAATAGCATGACATCATGAAAAACCCATCCAACATCTACAAGATATTGCACAGAATAACACAAGATTGATTGGAATCAATGGCAAAGCCAGAGACAATGTAAATGCCATAAAAGACCTGTTCTAGAAACAATGGCAGAAACTTCTCAAACGTGGACAAACAATTTTAAATATAAATAAATGAGACATATAGACCTCAAAATAGCCATGATCAAGATAAATCTACATCAAGGCATATAATAAACAAGATTCCAGAATGTCAGCACAAGAAGACAATATTAAAAGCTGTTAGAGAAAAGAAACAAATCACCTGTAAAGAAATGTTCACTAGGGTCACAGCAGACTTCTAAACAAACTTTCAAAGCAAGTAGAATATAGAATGAAGTATTTCAAGTCCCAGAAAGAACTCCAACCAACATTAATGTACACTGCAAAACAATCTTTCAAAACTGATAGAGAAATCAAATACTTCTATGACAAGGAGCAACTGAAAAAATCCATGACCAACAAACCAGCTCACCAAAATGTTCTGATGAATACTTTTAAAAGAGATAATAAAAACCCCAATTCCAAGAAAAATAATAGAAACAAGCAACCAGTAAAGAAAGACAAGCAATTAAACAGAGCAGAAACACAAAGAATCAACAACAGGAAAGTAATATGTCAAAAATAAGCCAATACATATCAGTTACAATGATCAGTGTAAAAGATCTCAAATTACCAATTAAAAGAAATAGATGCACAGAATGGGTGCAGAAACAAGATCTAACAATGTATTGTATAGAAGAAGCACATAACTCAAAAAGAAAATCTTAGACAGAAAAGCAAAGGATAGAAAGCAATACTTCATATGACAGGAATCTGGAAAAACAGTGGTAGCTAGTCTATTTGAAATAGTGTGAACATCAAGCCAAGATAGATCAAGAGATAAGGAAGTTCACTACATTGTAGTTAAGGGAAAACTCCAAGAAGTGATAGCAATCATAAATACATAAATAGCAAATACTAGTGCACTCAAATATATAAAATAAACATTAATGGACATGAGAAATCAAATAAGCAATGACACAATTATAATGAGGGAGATTAATATCCCACTTTCACAAATAGATCAAACAGACAAAAAAAGCAACAAAGAAATATCAAAACTGAACCAAACCTGTGAAGAAATGGACTTAGTAAATATCTACAGAGTATTCTACTTGCACATTCTTCTCAGCTGCACATGGAATTTTCTCCAAAATAGATCACTGACTATCCCATAAAACATGCTTAAGAAAATAAAGGAATTCAAATTATCCCATCTGTGTTATCTGACTACAGTGCAATGAAATTGGAAATAAATGGCATAAGAAACCACAAAAACTCCATAAACACGTGGAAATCAAATAACATACTCCTGAGCAACCATGAGTCACTGATGAAATTAAGGAAGAAATTAACCAGTATCTACAATTAAATGATAATGCCAATACGGCATACTGGAAGATATGGAATGCAATGAAATTAGTACAAAGAAGGAAATTTATAGTGAAGAACTCTCAATAAAATATATCAAGCTCAAATAAGCAATACAGTGTTGAACCTCAAAGTGCTACAAAAGAAAAACAAGTCAAGCAAAAATTTTTATGGGGAAAGATATTATTAAAATCAGAGCAGAAATTAATGCAATTGATGATAAATAATAAGTACAAGGAATAAATGAGTTGAAGACTTTGTTCTTGGAAATATTAAATAAAATTGATAAATCCTTAACCAACCATATCAAAAAAGGAAAGAGAAGACACAAATTCATGTACTTGAATTTGGTAAAAAATGAAAATTGTGAAAACAACAGATTCTGCAGAAATACATGTCAATACCAATTTCAAGAACTTGTTTTCTATTAGATGGAAAACATGGAAAAAATGGACAGACTTTTGATGGATGTGAATTACCAAAGCTAAAACAAAAATCTATATAACATCTAAATAACTGAACATTAGTCAAGGAAATTGAAGGTGTAATTAAAATTTTTCCTAAAAAGAAAAGTTAATGTCCTGATTCACTGATGAATTCTACCAGAAACATAGAGATCTAATGCCATTCATCAAACTATTTAAAGAAACTGAAAGGGAAGCAATACCCTCAAAGTCATTCCTTGAAGCAAGTATTACCATGATACCCAAACCAGAGAGAGACCCAACCAATAAAGAGAACTACAAGTCAATCTCCCTAAAGAATATAGACACAAAACTATCTCAGCGACATGCTGGGAAACAGACTTCAGAAAATTATCAAGAAGCTTATACAACATGACCAATTAGGATTCATCACAGAGATTCAAAGGTGGTTCAGCATATGCAATTCAAAAAACCAAATATATCATATGAAGAGAGCCAAAGTCAAAAATCACATAATCATCTCAATAGATGCAGAAAAAGCATTTGACAAAGTCCACCATCCATTATGACCAAAAAACTACACAAAATTGGAATAAAATGTTTTTATTTCATTATGACAAAGGTAATCTATTGCAATCAAACATTCAACATCATACTAAATGGCCCAAAACTGAAAGCTTTCACTCTACACTTACAAACAAGTCAAAAATGTCCACTATTACTCCTCGTATTCAATATAGTTCTGAAAGCATAAACTAGAGCAATTAGACAAGACAAAAAAATAAGAGTGTCAAAGAAAGAAAAGAAAATAGAAAAGGAGCCAGACAAGGTAGCATTTGCCCATAATCCCAGCACTTGAGAGGCTGAGGCAGGAGGATTGCCATGATTTGGAGTCCAACCTGGTCTATATTAGTGAGTTCAATGCCAGCCTTCACTACATAGTGAGACCCTGTCTCAAAAAACAAAATAAGAGGAATAAAGGTAAGAAAGGACATAGCTAAACTATCATTATTTGTAGGTAACATGGTACTCTACACCAAAAGTCCCAAAAACTCCCCCAAAAGACTTCTAGATTTAATAACCAAATTCAATTGTAGAGCCCAATACAAAGTCAGAACTCAAAAATAAATAGCATTGCTGTACTTAAATAGCAAATTCACTGAGGTAGAAATTAGGAAAAAAACACCTTTCACAATAGCATCCAAAAAATGAAATACTTTGGAATCAATCTAACAAACGAAGTCTCTATATTGAAAACTGCAGTACTCTGAAAAGTGAGATTGAAAAAGATATCAGAAAATGGAAAGATATCCCTTGTCATTGAATAGAAAAAAACCAACACAGTGAAAGGGCCACACTCTTCAAATTACAGATATAATGCAACCCCCCAAAAATACCATTAACATGTCTCACAGAAATAGGGAAAATGTTGCTAAAATTAATTTTGAGTGAGAAGAGATCTAGAATAGCAAAACAATTTTTACAACAAAGGCAAGACAGGGAGCATCATAACCCTGACATGAAATTATACTACAGAGTTACAATGATAAAAACAACATAGATAGTAAGGACACACAAAAAATAAATCAAATCTGAATGTCAGTGGAACAGGTTTAAAGCTGAAGAAACACCTCCAAACACACTCAGGCACATTATGTTTGACAAAAGGAACAAACATGTTCACTAGAAGAAAGCCTCTTTAATAAATGCTGGTAGAAAAGCTGGTTTTCCACATGCCAAAGACTAAAACCAGACCCAAGCATATCACTGTGCACTAAACTCGAATCAAAGTGGATAAGAAATCTAAATATTAGAACAAAAACACTAAATATGCTAGAGATGAGAGAATAGATAGAACTCTTGAAGACAGACGTGTAGGCAAAGACTTCATAAACAAAATCCAACTGCACAGAAATACTACAAAGAATCAACAACTAGGATCTCATCTTATTAAAAACTTTTACACGGAAAAAAATCACCTATGTGGTTAAAAGACAACCCACAAAGTGTGAAAAAAAAGCTTAGCCTGTTGTTGCTCAAAAATATATAGAACACACAAAGATTTTTTAAAAATCCAGACTTTCAAAATCTAAATATTCAAACTGAAAATAACCATTGGTGATGATGCCCACTTCTCAGATGGTAAAAAGAAAAATAAGAAAAGAGAAATATATATATATGTATATTGTAAATAAGGAAAAGGGACAGACAGATTAGAGGAATGAGAAAAAATACAAATAGCCAATAAGTATATGAAAAACTGTCCAACATCACTGGCCATTTGAGAGATACAAATTAAAACAATGTTGACATTTCATCTCACTCCAGGAAGAATAGCTATTATCAAGAAATCAACTAGTAACAAATGCTGGTACAGTTGTGGGGAAAAGGGAACACTTCTCCACTGTTGGTGGAAGTGTAGGCTGATGCAATCATTGTGGAAATCAGTGTAGATTCCTCAAAAATCTGGGACTAGAGGACTCATTTGACCTAGCTGCTCCTCTTCTTGGTATCTTCCCCCAAAATTAAAAGCATCATATCACAGTGACCTATGCAAACCCATTTTTATAGCCACACAGTTTGTAATAGCTAAATCTTGGAAACAACCAAAATGCCCATCAATTGATGAATGGATTTAAAAGATGTGGGATTTTTTTATATAATGGAGTACTAATCAACCATAAAGAATGATAAACTTGAGAACTTTAAAGCTACTTTGATGGACCTTGAGATCATACTCTTGAGTGAAATAAATCAGAAACACATATGTAAATGCTACATTGTCTCTTTGCTGTGAGACACTGGAATTGTAAATAAGAGCCAAATGCATATTAAATGTTACAAAATAAGAATAAATTGTTCAAAAGGAATGGGGAACAAAGCAGGGGGAAGGGGAAATGGAAAGAAGGGAAAACAAAAAATGAAAAAATATGGATAAAATGGAAACAAATCTTTGTAAATAAAGAGAGGAAGTGGGTTGAATGTAAGAAAGTAGAGTGGGAAAAAAGAGGAATCTAAATATATCATTTATAGGTACAAACTATGATGAATGTGATATAATTTGTTAGATAGTTACTAATAATCTTCTGGATTTCAATAGTGTCTGCTGTGATTTCATCTATCTTTTTCATTTCTAATTGCATTTATGTGTGTCTTTTCTGACTTTTTTCTTGGTGAGTTTGGCCAAAGCTTTATCTATTTTATCTACTCCTTTTTTTGTACTGGGGATCAAACTCAGGACCTTGTGCTTGCCAGGCAGGCACTTGTGCCATTGAGCGAAATCCCCAGCTATTTTGTCTACTCTTTAAAAGAATCATATTTTCAATTCATTGAGGTTTTGTATTTTTTAGTCTCAATTTCATTGAGTCCCTCTCTACTCTTTATGATTTCCCTTCCTAAGTGTAGACCTGGACTGTCGCTCTTTCTCAAGAACCTTAAGGCTGCTCTTCAGGTTATTTATTTAAACTTTGTCTTTTTCTAATGTGAGCACTGTTTGCAATGAACTACCCTTTTAAGATTCCTTTCATTTTGTCCCAGAAGTTACAATGTATTGTGCAAGCATTGTCATTGACTCTCAGATAATGCTCAATTTTTTTCTTGATTTCCTCTGTGACACATGTGGAAATTATATGTGTATTATTTATTTTCTCAGAAGTCTTCTGTGGTTCTTTCTATTTTCATTAAACAGTGGTCTGAAAATAAGCATGAGGTGGTTTCAGTTTTTTTATATTTATTTAAGCGGAGTTTGTTGACAGGTACACGATCTATTTTAGAAACAGTACTGTACACTGTAGAAAACAATGTATAATATTTTAGAAGAATGGACTGCTCCCTAGGTATCTATTGAGTCTATATATTCAAGGGTGTGTTTCAGCTCTGATATCTCTTTATTGGTTTTTTTTTAGTTGAACTATCTCTTGATGAAAGTGGTATGTTGAGATCCGCTTCTATGATTGTCTTAGTATTTATTTTATTTTTATATTCAGCAGCATTTTTTCTATGAAGAGAAGTGCTCCAATATTTTCTCCATATATATTTATCAATGTTATCATCCTTGCCTGTGATATGGATCCTTAATTGTATGTGGTGACCTTTTTGTCTCTTTTGATCAATTTGTATTGTGTGAGATGAAAATTGCTACTATTGCTTGTTTTCAGGATCTCAGTTCATGGAATATCACTTTTCATCTTTAAAATTTTATTCAAAGAATATCTTTTTTTTGGATTAGATGATTCCCTTCAATACAACAGACTGTTACATTCTGTTTATTAATTCAGTCTGCCAATCTATGTCTTTTAATTTGAAAACTGACACAATTAACATTGAGAGGAATATTGATTATCATTGGGCTCACTCTCTCCCTGTTTTGATGACTCAGTTATGCTTTTTCTTCTATCATCTTTTATTGTTGACCTCTATCCATCGACCTTCCTTGATATTTTCATTTTGTCAAAATTTTTACTTTTTTGATTTTACTGTCTATGTTCTTGAGTGTTTTCTGGAGTTTTGGCTTAGTAACCATAAATCACTTGAGTTGTTCTTTTTTTTCATTTTTTTTACTTAAAGAAAAAAATAGAAAAAGTATAGAAATATTACAGAATTTCAAGAAAAGAAGATAAGCAGTAAGAACTTACAAGTTGATAAATTACATATGGTTCTTTTAGAAATAGTTTTTCAAGTTACAAAACTAAAGCACACAAAGTGGACACTCAAGCAGTGAGAGTGCACACAGATCTGTTCAGAAATCCAACAAGAACCTAGAAACATGGTCATCAATCCCACACACCTAAACATACATGGAGCTATATCTTTTATAGTGCTTCCCATTTCCTCTTTTTTTACAATAGCAATTATACATTTTTAAAATTTTATTTAAAGAGAAAAAAAGCAAAACAGAAAAAAGGGTAGCAACTATATAGAATTCTAAAAAAAAGAAAAAAAAGAGAATGAGAAAAAGCCCCACTAAGAAATCAGTAATTTATCAATTACATACTGTCATCCTGATGTAGTTGTTCAAGTTACAACGTTAAAGGGTACATAAGAAACATTCAAACAGTCAGACTACAAACAGTTCTGCTAAAAGATCCAACAAAGATTCAGCAATATGGTCATCTTTTATACACTCAAACATACATGCAGTTATATCCCTTAGAGCACTGTCTTTTCCTCTCTTTTTTACAGTAGCAATTACACATTTTGGTTTTATTACAATTGTAGTTCTTATTTACTTTTTACACTAGAGACACAATATGATATTTATAAATATGATTCTTATTTATTTCACTAATGACGATAGTCTCAAGTTGTCTCCATTTGCCTATGAAGGTCTCAAGATCATCCTTTTTTATAGCTGAGTATTATTCTATTGCATAAAAATGCCACATCTTTTTCATCCACTCTGCAGTTGATGGACATCTTGGTTGTTTCCAGGATTTAGCTATCACAAATTATGCAGATATGAGCATGGGTGTGCATATATCACTGTGATATGAACTTTTCGGTTTTTTGGGGAAAATACCCAGGAGGGGAATAGCTGGATTGAATGGGGCTTCCAATCCTAGTCTTCTGAGAATTCTCCATGTGGATTTCCATAATGGTTGCACCAGTCTACATTCCCACCAACAGTGGAGCAGTGTTCCTTTTGTGCTGCAGCCTCACTAACATTTGTTATCAGTTGATTTCTTGATGGCAGCTATTCTTTCCAGAGTGAGATGGAATCTCAATGTTGTTTTAATTTTCATTTCTCGAATGACCAGTGATGGTGAACATTTCTTCATGTATTTATTTGTGTATCTTTCTCTGAGAACTGTGTGTTCATCTCAGGTGACCAATTTTGGAGAGGTTCTTTGAATTTGGGGGGCTTGATGTTTTTTAATTCTTTATATGTTCTGCACACAAGTCCTTTCTCTGAGGGGTTGCTGGCTAAAATTCTTTCCCACTCTGTGGGTTTTCTTTTCACTCTGTTGGTGATTTCCTTTGAAGTGCAGAAATTTTTCAATAATATGAGATCCAATTTATTGATTCTTTCAAGTGTTTCCCGTGCAGTTTGTGTTTTGTTCGTGAATTCTCTGCCTACCCCTATGTCTCCAAGACCTCTAACTACCTTCCAGTAGATTTAGTGTTCCTGTTTTACTATTGAGGTCTTTGATCCATTTATACTTTAGTATAGTGCATGGTGATGTGCTTGGATCTAGTTTCAGTCTTCGGCATGTAGAGAACCAATTTTTCCAACAACATTTATTAAACAGACTATCCTTCTTCCAGTGGACATATTTAGCCCCTTTGTCAAATATCAGGTGGCTGAGTGTCTTTGTAATTGTGCTTGCATCTTCTAATCTGTTCCATTGATCCTCAGGTCTATTTCTTTGCCAGTACCATGCTGATTTTATCACTGTGGCTTTATAGTACTGTTTCAAGTCAGGAATTGAGATGGCTCCTGCCTTACTTTTGTTGCCTAGAATTGCCTTTGCTATTCTAGGTTTGTTCTGTTTCCAAATGAATTTTAGTAGTGTTTTATTTAGATCGTGAGGTATGTCAATGGTATTTTGATTGGGATTGCGTTAAATCTGTGTAACAGTTTTTGGAGTGTGGCCATTTTCACAATGCTGGTACTTCCTAATTAAGAGCAAGGAATGTCCGTGCATTTTCTAATATCCTCTCCAATCTCCTTTTTCAGAGTAGTATAATTTTCAGCATACAGGTCTTTTACATTTTTAGTTAGGTTGATTCCTAAGTATTTCATTTTTTTAGATGTTATTGTAAAGGGCAATATTTCCATAATTTCTGTCTCAGTGAGTTTTTTGTATACAGGAATGCTATTGTTTTTTTTTTTTTTTGAGCATTGACTTTGTATCCAGCTACACTTTTGAACTTGTTTATTACCTCTAGTAGTCTTTTAATGGAGTTTTTTGGGTCTTCTATATAGAGTATCATGTCATCTGCAAATAGTGATAATTTAACTTCTTCCTTTCCCATTATTACTCCTTTTATTTCTCTCTCTTATCTGATTGCCCTGGCTAATATTTCCAGAACTATATTGAAAAGGAGTGGTGAGAGTGGATATTCTTGTCTTGTTCCTGATTTTAATGTGAAATCATTCAGCTTTTGTCCATTTAGTATAAAGTTGGCTTTTGGTTTGTCATAGATGGCCATCATAAGGTTGAGGTAGACACCATGTATTCCGAGTTTCTGAAGAGTTTTTATTATGAACATGTGTTGGAGTTTGTCGAAAGCTTTTTCTGCATCTATTGACATGACCATGTAGTTTTTGTTTTTGGCTCTGTTGATGTGGTGTATTACATTCGTTGATTTGCATATGTAAAACCACCCCTGCGTTACTGGAATGAACCCCACTTGGTCATGATGTATAATCTTCTTGATGATTTGCTGCATTCTATTTGCTAGTATTTTGTTGAGAATCTTTGTATCAATGTTCATTAGTGAGACTGGCCTATACTTCTCTTTTTGGTTGGATTTTTCTTTGGTTTTGGTATCAGAGTAATACTTGCCTCCAGGAATGATTTAGGGAGGATTGCTTTTTTCTCAATTTCCTTGAAGGGTTTAAGGAGTACTGGCATCATATCTTCTCTAAATTTCTTGTAGAATTCAGCTGTGAATCCATCCGGACCCGGGCTTTTCTTTGTTGGTAAGTTTTTAATTACATTTTCAATTTCAATAACTAATATTGGGTTGTTCAAAATTGCTGTATCTTCTTGTTTGAGCTTTGGTAGTTCATATGTTTCTACAAATCTTTCATTTCCTCTGTGTTTTCCTCTATGTGAGGAGAGATTTTCAAAGTAGGAATTCATGATCTTTTGAATTTCCATGGGATCTGTTTTAATTTCTCCCTTTTAAGTTCTTATCACATCAGTTTGGGTTTTTTTTCTTTCTCTCTCTTGATAAGTTTAGCTAAGGGTTTGTCAGTTTTGTTGATTCTCTCAAAAAAACAGCTTTTCAATTCATTGTTTGTATTATTTTTTTAGTTTCAATTGCATTGATTTCTGCTCTAATCTTTACAACATCCTTTCTTCTGTGAGCTTTGGGTTTAGCTTGGTCTTCTTTTTCTAGAAGCTTGACATGGAGCATTAGGTTGTTTATTTGTGCTCATTCTGTTTTCTTGATACTACAATTTATTGCTATATATTTCCCTTTTTAGACTTCTTTCATTGCATCCCCCAGATTACAGTATGTTGTTTCTATATTTTCATTGAATTGTAGGTATTTTTTTATTTCTTCTTTAATTTCATCTGTAGCCCACTGGTTGTTCAAAAGGCTGTTATTTAATTTCCACGTATTTGGGCATGTTTTACCATTTTTTTGCCGTTAATTTCCAATTTGAGTGCACTATGGTCAGATATTATGCATGGTATGATTTCAATACCTTTGAATTTACTGAAGAATGTTTTATGGGATAATATATGGTCTATTTTGGAGAATGTTCCATGTGCAGCTGAGAAGAATGTGTATTCTGATGTGGTTGGGTGGAACACTCTGTAAATATCTACTAAATCCAATTGCTCACAGGTATGATTCAGATCTGTTGTTTCTTTGCTGACTTTTTGTCTTGTTGATCTATCTCTTTGTGACAATGGGCTGTTAAGATCTGTTATAATTGTGTTCTTTTCATGTCCATTATTATCTGTCTTATATAGTTTGTTGCTCCTGTATTTAGTGCATATATATTTATAATTGTTAGTTCTTCCTCTTGAATTTTTCCACTAACAAGTATGTAGTGACCTTCTCTATCTCTTTTAATCATTTTAGGTTTGAAGTTCATGTTGTGTGCAAGTAGAATAGCTACCCCTGCTTTTTTCTGGGTTCCTGTTCCATGGAATACTGTTTTCCATCCTTTGACTTTTAATCTATGAGTTTCCTTTTGGGTCAGATGTGTTTTTTGTATGCAGCATATTGTGGTGTCCTGTTTCTTGATCCATTCTGTCAATTTATTGCTATTTATAGGTGAATTGAGGCCATTTATATTTATGGATATCACTGAAATGTACTGGCTCGACTTTGCCATGTTACGTTCCAATTGTTTCTTTCTGCTTTTCCTCTTACTTAATTGCTTATCCTACCTGGTGGTTTCTTTCTGTTATTCTTTTCAGGATTGTGGTCATCTTTTTCTCTGTCTAGTATGTCTTTCAGTACTCTTTCTAGGGTGGATTTGGTGGACATGAATTTCTTCAGTTGTTCTTTGTCATGGAAGTATCTTGTTTCTCCATTAAATTTGAATGAAAGTTTAGCTGGGTTCATCAGTCTGGGTTGAGGGTTGTTTTCTTTCAGGGCTTGAAATACCTCACTCCAAGCTCTTCTTGACTTGAGGGCTTGTGTTGAAAAGTCTGCTGTGATTCTAATGGGCTTTCCTTGATAGGTGATTTGTGTGTTTTCTCTTACAGGTTTTAGTATTCTGTTTTTATGCTGTATGTCTGAGATCTGAATTCTTATGTGTCTGGTATGGATTTATGTTGATTGTGACTGTTTGGTGTTCTATATACCTCACTTATCTGCATATCAGATTCTGTCCTCATGTTTGGGAAATTTTATTCTGTTATTTCTGTAAATACTTTACATATGTCATTTGCCTGCATTCCTGTATCTTTGCTAATGCCCATTATTCTCGTATTGTTGCTCTTGGCGTCATCATGAAGCTTCTGGATTGTCATTTCATGCTGCTTTGTTATTTTTAAAAGTTCTATCCTTTCCCCACCACTAATTGTCATCCCGTCCTCAAGGTCCAACATCCTATCCTCAGCTTCCTTTAGGCTGTTTTGCATGCCTTCAATAGAATTTTTTTGTTTGTTGGATGTCTCTTTGAGTTTGTTTCATGAATTCTGCTTGTTTTCTATATTGTTCATTCAAAGTTTCAATCAGTTTCCCATGCTCATGTACTTTTTTCTCTAGTTCTTCTTTAGCTGCATTCAACAACTCATTTTTTCTAAGATTGTTATTTGTATCTTTACATGGGAGACTACTTCTAATTTAATGTCCTCTATTGCCTGATGGAGTTTTTTTTAATTTCAGTTGCTATCTTTTCAGAGATTCCTGGTGTGTTACTTTTGGGGTCCTCTATTTCAATGTCTCCTATGCTTGCTTCTGGTCAACTATATGTTTGAGACTGTGTTTTCTTTTTCGTTTTGTCATCTTCACTCTCCCTGCTGTTTTCTATGTGTAGGAGGGGATCACACACACTCTTTCCAGTCTCACCAAAGTCCTACAGTTAGTTGGAGGGGGTTTTACTACTGGCCCTATTTATCCCTTGTACACCTCTATTTTAGGGGCATATTCTCTGCACTGATACAGTTAATCCACTGTAGTCTAAGATTTACCCCCTGCGAGCAAGTTTCCAAATTTTGTCACACTAACTGGAGACTGCTGATTTCTTCTGATGTTCCAGGTGGGAGAGCAGGCTCAGCAGAAGCAGTCCAGGGCAGTTTTCCATCTTGGGCAGGCCTCGTCAATATTCCTGGTGGCAGGGCGAGCCCTCAGTGGAGGTTCCAGAAAACCTACCTCTGAGGCGGGCTGCCTCGAAGTTCCTAGTGGCAAGGCAGTCCCATGGCAGAAGTTCCAGGCAGCATATGTCTGGTGCATGCTTCTTCTATGTTCCCAATGGCATGGTGGCCCCATGGGGGAGGTTCCAGGCAGCTTATACCTGATTCCAGCTTCCACTAAGTTCCCAGTGGCAGGGCAGTCCCACAGTGGATGTCCCAGGCAGCTTACCCTTGATGCAGGCTTCCACTAAGTTTCAGTTCTGGTATTTCTTGGCTAACTTTTTGTCTAGTTGATCTATCTGTTTGTGACAGTGGGGTGTTAAATTCTCCTATTACAATTGTGTTCTTGTGCATTTGGTTTTTCATGTCCATTAGTATTTGTCTTACATAGTTGGGTGCTCCTATATTTGGTGCATATATGTTTATAATTGTTAGTTCTTCCTCTGGTAGTTTCCCACTTACAAGTATATAGTGGCCTTCTTTATTTCTTTTAATTATTTTGGCTTTGAAGTTCACATTGTCTGCAAACAGATTAGCTACCACTTCTTTTTACTGGGTTCCTGTTGCATGGAATACTGTTGTCCATCCTTTGACTTTTAATCTGTGAGTTTCTTTTTGTGTCAGATGTGTTTCTTGTATACAGCATATTGTGGGATCCTGTTTCTTGATCCATTGTGTGAACCTGTTTCTTTTGATAGGTGAATTGAGCTCATTTACATTTATGGATATCACTGACATGTACTGGCTTGACTTTGCCATGTTTTGTTACTATTGTTGGTTCCCTGTTTTTCGCCCTTGTGTAATTTCTTGTCCAACCGTGTGGTTTCCTTCTGTTTTTGTTCTGGAGATTGTGGTCATTTTTATCTTTATCTATCATGTCTTTCAGTACTCTTTCTAGGGTTAGTTTGGTTGACATGAATTTCTTCAGTTGTTCTTTGTCATGAAAGTAACTTGTTTCTCCATTAAATTTGAAAGACAGTTTTGCTGGGTGCATCAGTCTGGGTTGAAAGTTATTTTCTTATGAAGCTTAAAATACTTCACTTGAAGCTCCTCTTAACCTGAATGTTTGTGCTGAGAAGTCTGCTGTGAATCTAATAGGCTTTACCTGATAGGTGAGTTTTGTCTTTTCTCTAACAGCTTTTAGCATTCTGTCATTGTGCTGTATGTCTAGGACTTTAATTATTATATGCCTGGGTGTAGATTTATATTGGTTGTGACTGTTTGGTGATCTGTATGCCTCGTTTATTTGTAGATCAGATTTTTTTCCCCATGTTTGGGAAATTTTCTGCTATTACTTCTGTGAATATTTTAGTGATATCATCTGCATTGCCTCTTGAATCTTCACTGATACCTATGAGCCTTATATTGTTTCTGTTGGCATAACCTTGAAACTGCTGGATTGTCATTTCATGCTGCTTTGTTTTTATAAGTTCTACCCTTTCATGATTGCTATTTGCAATTCTGTCCTCAAGCTCTGAAATTCTATCCTCAGCTTCATTTAAATGGTATTGCCAGCTTTTGATACAATTTTTTGTTTCTTGAATATCTCTTTGAATTTATTTCATGGATTCTGCTTGTTTTCTGCATTTTTCATTCAAAGTTTTAATCAATTTCCCATGCTCCTGTTTTTTTCTAATTTTTTATTTTGTAGAGAATAAAATAAAAGAGGACAGAACTAAGCAGATCAGAACAGAACCATGTCAGCAACACAGCACTTCACAATAAGACAATTGGATATTAACAGTAGCTATCATAATGTCTCTTTCTTTGAAATAGTTGAGCTTAACTTTACACACAATAATGTCAAACATAACAAAATAGAATAAAACCACTCAAGAGAATGAAAGTATTGTAAGGCATTCTGAACCAAATAACCAATGATGAACAATGGCTACTCTATTATCTCATTTTCCATAAAAAATTGGTTATACTATCATGCATATTAAAATCTAATAAGACACAATGTGATAGAACCAATGGTAATAGAAAAACAGGAGCATGGTAGGACTTCAGAGCAAGATGATATCAAGTCAACAATGGCTGCCATGTTGTCTTTTCTTCAAAGTAACTATTCATATGATCACATATGTTAAGATCAAACAAAACAGAATAAAACCATTCCAATCAATGATGAAAACATAAGACTTCAAAGCAATATAATGGTGACCCAAGATTACCATAAAATCTTCTGTAATGTTACCATTTCTTACACTAGGGAAACTATATGGTATTTATACATGTGAGTTTGGTTAATTTCACTTATGAGTGTGGACTTAAGTGGCATACATTTATGTATAAATATCTCAGTGGGATCAGTTTTTATAGCTGAGTAGTATTCCATTGTATAAAAGTACAACAATTTTTTTATCCATTCCTTGGTTGATGGGCACTTAGGTTGTTTCCAAGATCTGGCTATTACATATTGTACTGCTATAAACATGGGTGTACATATATCACTGTTCTAAGATGTTTTCAGATCTTCTGGGAATATGCCTAAGAGTGGAATATCTGGGTCAAATGGGACCTCCAACCCCAGCTTTTTGAGGAATCTCCAGATTGACCTCCACAGTGGTTTCATCAGGCTACGTACGCATCCACCAACAGTGCAGAAGAGCTCCTTTTTCCCCACAGCCTCTCCAGAATTTGTTGGTTGTTTTCTTGATCCTGGCCATTTTTTCTGGAGTGAGATGGTATCTCAGTGTGGTTTTAATTTGTATTTCTCTAATGACCAATGATGATGAACATTTTTCATGTATTTATTTGCCATTCATATTTCTTCATCTGAAAACTGTGTGTTCATCTTGGATGCCCATTTTTGGACTGCATCTTTGAATTTCAGGATCTAATTTTTTTTACTTCTTTATAATTTCTAGACAGAATTCCTTTGTCTGAGGGACTGTTCACTAAGGTTTTTTCCCAGTTTGTGGGTTTTCTATTCACTCTGCTAGAGAATTCTTTGGACATGCAGAAACTCTTTAAAATGAGGTGTGATCCCATTTATTGATTCTGGGAAGTATTTCCTGTGCAGTTTGGTTCTTGTTCATGAATTCTCCACCAATTCCTATGTCTCCAAGATTTTTACCTACTTTGTTTGCAATGGACTTAGTGTTTATGGTTTACTATTTAGATCTTTGATCCATTTGGATTTTAGTTTAGTACATGATGATAGGCATGGGTCTAATTTTAGTTTTTGGCATATGGAAAGCCAGTTTTTCCAGCACCATTTATTAAAGAGACTATCGTTCTTCCAGTGAACATGCTTGGCCTCTTTATCAAAGATAAGGTGGCCCTTTATTAAAGATAAGGTGGATGAGTGTGTTTGTAGTTGTATCTTCTAGTTCATTCCATTGATATTCAGGTCTGTTTTTGTTCCAATACCATGTTGATTTTATTACAGTAGCTTGGTAGTATAACTTCAAGTCAGGGATTGTGATGCCACTTGCTTTGGCTTTGCTGCTTCGAATTGCCTTTGCTATTCTAGGTCTCTTCTGTTTCGAGATGAATTTTAGGAGTGATTTCTCTGGATGTATCAAGTATATTAATGGTATTTTCATTGGATTGCATTGAATCTTTATAACAATTTTGGGAGAATGGCCATTTTCAAAATATTTATTCTTCCAATCCATGAACAAGTGATGTTTTTCCATTTACTGAGGTCCTCTTCAATTTCCTTTTTTCAGGGTAATGTAATATTACCTGTAGAACTCTTTTACATCTTTCATTAGATTAATTCCTAAGTATTTCCTTTTTTGGATGCTAGTGTGAAGAGTATGGCTTCTCATATTTCTCTCTTGGTGATTTTGTTGTTACTGTATAAGAATGCTATTTATTTTTGAGTATTGACTTTGTATCTAGCTACATTGCTGAATTTGTTTATTATATCTAGGAGTCTTTCAACGGAAGTTTGTGGGTCTTCTACGTAGAGTATCATGTCATCTGCAAATAATGATAATTTAACTTTTTCCTATCTTTACTTCTTTTATTTCTCTCAGTTGTCTAATTCCTCTGGCTAGTATTTCCAATACTATGTTGCATAGGAGTGGAGATAATGGACATCCTTGTCTTGTGCCTGATTTCAAGGTAAAGGCTTAATTTTTTTGCTGTTTAATATGACACTGGCTGTTGGTTTGTCATAGATGGCCTTTATCATATTGAGGTAAAGACCATCTGTTCCAATTCTCTGTAAGTTTCTTATCATGAATGAGTGTTGGATCTTATCAAAAGCCTTTTCTGCATCTAGAGAAATGATCATGTGATTCTTGCTTTTGGCTCTATTGATATGGTGGGTTACATTTATGGATTTACATATGTTGAACCATCCCTGCATGCATGGGATGAATCCCACTTGTTCATAGTGTATAATCTACTTGATGATTTGCTGCTTCTTGTTTGCCAATATTTTATTGAGAATTTTTGCATCTATGTTCATTAGGGAGATTGGCCTGTAGTTCTCTTTTTTAGTTTTTGTCAGTTTTTGGTACTAGAGTGATATTTGCTTCCAGGAATGACTTAGGAAGAACTGCTTCCATTTGAATTTCATTGAAGAGTTTGGGGAGTGTTGGCATTAAGTCTTTTTCATATTTCTGGTAGAATTCCCCAGTGAATCCGTCTGGGACTGGGCTCTTCTTGGTTTGTAGAGACTTGATTACATTTTCAATTTCATTAATCGAAATTGGGTTACTTAGCAGTTTTACATCTTCTTCATTCAGCTTTGATGGTTCATATGCTTCTAGGAATCTGTCCATTTATTCTGTGTTATTGAACCTATGAGAGTAAAGGTTTTTGAAGTAGCTGTTGATGATCTGTATTTCAACAGGGTCAGTACTTATTTCACCTTATTCCCTGTGTATGGCATGAATTTGAGTCTTTTCTTTCCTTTTTTTTAATTAGGTTGGCTAGGGGCTTGTCAATATTATTTATTCTTTCAAAGAACCAACTCTGATTCATTGATTCTTTGAATTGTTTTCTTAGTCACTATTGTGTTAATTTCTGTTCTGTTCTTTACAATTTCCTGCCCTCTTTTGGCTTTGGCCTTGGCTTGCTCTTCTTTTTCTACATGTTTGAGGTGTAATATCAGGTTGCTTATTTGTGTTCATTCTGTTTTCCTAATGTGGGAGCTCAATGTAATAAATTTTCTTCTAAGAACCGCTATCATTGCATCCCACAGGTTCCGGTAAGTTGTGTTTGTATTTTCTCTTTCTTGTGGATATTGTTTAATTTCTTCTTCAGTTTCCTCCATGACCCACTGATTTCTCAAGAGTGTATTACTTAATTTCCATGTGCTTGTGGGGTTTTTGCAGTTACTTTTATTATTAATTTCCAGTTTTATGGTGCTATGATCCAATAAAATGCATGGGATAATTTCAGTTCTTTTGCACTTATTTAAATATGTTTTGTGGGTTAGTGCATGGTCTATTTTAGAGAATGTCCCATGTACTGCTGAGAAGAATGTATATTCTGATCTTGTTGGATGGAGAACTGTGTATACATATATCAAACCCATTTGTTCAAAAATGAGATTCAGTTCTGTTATTTCTCTGCTGATTTTCTGTAGAGTGGATCCCTTTGTGTCAATGGTTTGTTATGGTCACCTGTTATAAGTGTTATTGCCTATTTGATTTTTCATTTCTGTTAATACTTGCTTTGTTCAGTTGGATGCTCTGGAACTTGGTGCATATATGTTTAAGATTGTTATCTCTTCATCTTGCAGTTTTCCCCTAACTAGTATGTAGTGACCTTCTTTATCTCTTCTGACCATTCTTGCTTTGAAGTTTACATGGTCTGCTAACAGAATAGCTATGCTTGCCTTTTTTTATGAGTTCCTACTGCATGGAGTATTGTTTTCCATCCTTTGACTTTCAGTCTACAGGTTTCCTTTTGGATTAGATTGGTTTCTTGTAGACAGCATATGTTTGGAGGTTGTTACTTATTTTTTTAGATTTTATTTAAAGAGAAACAAAAGCACGTAAAGGGTAGAGATAATACAGAATTCCAAAATGAAAAATGACAAACAATAAGAAATAACTAGTTAATAAATTACATATTATCCTCTTAGAAATAGTTGTTCAAGTTTCAAAATTAAAGCATACACAGTAGAGAGTCAAACAGTGAGAGTGTGAACAGCTACATATGCATGAAACTTTACGTGTATTTCTATCCTTTCTTTATTAGAGGGAAAAGCAAAACTTAGTAAGACAAAACAAAACAAATTCCTATAAAAATATGAAACTAAAAAGTCGTATAAAACCACAGTACAAAGTGATCTACAATGATTACTGTGCTGTTTCTCATTATCTTCAATAGAATGTCTATATCATCAGGCATAAATGAATATAGCAGTATAATCGAGTATAGCAGTAAATAACAATATTAGTAAAATAAAACATTGTAGACAGTATAAAACTTCAAAGCCAGGTAATAATCAAACCAGAGTGGATATTCTAGTGGATCTCATCACCTTAAGTGCAGTTACCTATACTCTCAGACTTGATACTATCAATCATAACAGCTTTGAATAAAATCTATCAATACAAAACAGTGATCTAACAAACCAGATTTGATTACGATCAGTCACGGTAAAACTGTGTAGGTTTTACAGAGCTTTAGATTAAGTTAATAGGAAATTAAGGATGATTGCCAAACTGTATCCTGTTATTTTCAGTATTACTGTCTGTGCCCTCAAATCTAGTACAGGTAGAACGACTGGAACAGAACATAATACATCTAAGCAGAGTAGTGTGAGTAATATGGGTTTAAATCCTGGTGCACTATTAACAATAAAGCGTATCAAGGCCATCTATGCTAGAGTTTCTAGTTATCCTTCTCTGCCTCATTTCTGCTATGCTACTTTCGGCCTTTGTTTAGTTTTCTCCTTCATTCTACTGCCTGCCCCACTCACTGAAGCCTTTCTGCCACTGTTCCTAAAATCCTGGTATTTTTTTCTCTCTCTAGAATGTCATTCAGGATTCTCTGCAGGGTTGGATTGGTGGTCACAAACTCGCCCAGTTCCTCTTTGTCATGGAAGCATCTTGTTTCTGCATTAATTTCCAGGGACAGTTTTTCAGGGTACATCAATCTGGGCTGAAGGCCGCCTTCCTTCAGGATTTGGAAGACTTCACTCCAAGGTCTTGTTGACCTGATTGGGTTGAGAAGTCAGCTGTGATTCTAATGGGCTTACCTTTATAGGTAATCTGTTTCTTTTCTCTGATGGCTTTTAATATTCTGTTTTTATATTGAATTTCTGGTATCTTGATTGTTATATGTCTGGGTGTAGAACTGTTTTGGTTGTAGGTGGCTGGAGTACTGTATGCCTCACACAACCAAATGTCATTTTCTTTTCCCATGCTTGGGAAGTTTTCCTTAATTATTTCCAGGAATAGCCTTTGTAATTTGCCTGTATGTACTCCTGCTTATTCATTCATGTTTCTTATTCTTAAATTGTAGATTCTCTTGTCACCTTCTAGCTTTTGTATTGTTACTGCCTGTTTCCTTGTTATTTTTAAGAGATCTTTCCTTTCATGATCACACATTGAAAACTTGCCTTCAAGTTTTGATAGTCTATCCTTAGTTTCTTTTAAGGTGTTTTGCCAGCTTTCAATGGAGTTTTTAATTTCCTGGTAGTCTCTTTGAATCTGCTTCATGTATTCTATATTTTCTTTATATTCTTTATCGAATGTTTCTCTTCTTTTTTGTGTGTTCCTCCCTTCTTTCATCTGTGTCATCCTGATAGATGCTTCCTGAGAGCATTTCTTTTATTACTCTACTCATATCCTGCTTTACCTGGTTTAATATTTCAGTTTTGAGCTCTTCTACAAGGTCCTGAAGATATATCTTAATGTCCATTGAAGCCATGTCTGATGTTGCATGTTTGCTGCGCTCAGTCTCCCTTGTTTTTCCTTCTCCTGGATCAGGGCTCTCAGGGTTCTGGACTGGGGGCCTCTTCCTGCCTCTCTCTCCAGTCATGGCCCTGGCTTCCTACCCACAGGTTACAGTGCAGGTCCCAGCCCCTTTCCTTGTTGGCCACATTTCCTCTGAAGCACTCTGGCAAGGGAACTCTGCCCTCTCCTGCCTGCTCTTGTCACTGAGGTGTAAGCAGGCTGCATATGCCTGCCTCTCCCTACCAGGCCAGCCAAACTTCAGGGATGATCACCCAGTTAGTGCTTGCTAGGCACAGGGAATTGATTTGGGATGTCTCATTGGGTCCTGGCCAGGGTTGCAGCCCAGTCCAAGCAAGTTGCATGAATCTGCTCTGGGCAGGGAGCAACCAACAGAAGTCACTGTCACTCCCAGTTCGGGTTCCTCCTGCCTGATTCCAACATGTCGCCCACCTGGTCACGCATTTCCCATGGGTGAGAATCTCACTCCCAGCACTGACCATGGATCAATGAAGGTTCCTCCACTGGCTCTGCTCTCAGCTCTCTGTTGGGCTCACCAACCCCTGACTTCAGCACTGCTGTGCTTCCTGTGAGTGGTGGTGGGAACAAGTTTGGGTGGCTGTGCGTGCCAGTATGGATTCAAGGTGGTACAAACTTGGTAGGTCATTGTGAAAATGCTGTGTCCTGTAGTTTTTAGCTGTTTCAGTGGTAGTCCTGAAGTATTTGATGAGCTTTTTTACATTTGAATTTTTTCCTGTGTCAAGAGGATCCATCTCCCTCTGTCTGGGTATCTCCAGGATGTTTTATTCTGGCATATGAATTGTTTCTACCAGGAGGCTTTGTATTCTGTTGCTCACTGAGCAGCCATCTTGTCTCCTCTTCTGGAGGTTGTTTCTTGATCCATTCTGCCAATCTGTTTCTTTTAATTGGTGAATTGAGGCCATTTACATTAATGTTTATAACTGTTATATACTGGTTTATTGTTGACATTTTATCTTTCTGATGTTTTATCTTAACTTTCCATTCTGTTTAATTGTGTGCCTTGCTTAGTGGTTTTTTTTTCTATGTGTATCTAGAATGTCTTTCAGTATTCTTTGTAGGTGATCATAAAGTTCTTCAGCTGTTCTTTGTCATGAAAGTATCTTATTTCTCCATCCATTTTGAAGGACAGCTTTGCATGGTACATCAGTCTGGGTTGGAAGTTGTTTTCCTTTAGGATCTGAAATGCTTCATTCCATGCTCTTCTTGACTTCCTTGTTTGTGTTGAGAAGTCTGCTGTGATTCTGATAGGTTTTTCTTTATAGTTGATCTGTCTTTTCTCTCTAACATCTTTTCATATTCTGTTCTTATGTTGGATTTCTGGGATGGTGATTATTATATGTCTGGGTGTACTTTTGTTTTCATTATGGCTATTTGGAGTTCTATATGCTAAACTAATCTGTATGTCAGTTTGCATACTTATGTGTGGGAAGTTTTCATCTATTACTTCTGTAAATTGCCTTTGGTATCATTTGTGTCGTCCTCTTCTTTTTCATTTATCCCTATTAATCTTATATTGGTTTTTTTGCATCATCTTGCAGCTGTTCAATTGTTATTTCCTGATTTCATGTTATTTTTATAAGATCTTTCCTTTCCTGTTCACTAGTTTCAATCTTATCTTCGAGGTCTGAAATTCTATCTTCATTTTTGCTGAAGTGGTTTTTGCAACTTTCAATAGAATTTTTGATTTCCTGTATATGTCTTTGAATCTACTTCATGCCTTGTTTGTTTCTTAAACTCATTTAAGGATTCTATCATTTTGCTTTGTTCCTTTAATTTTTTAGCTGTGCCTTAGTTGGATGCATTCAGTATTTCTTTCACTATTTTTATCATTTCTTCTTTTACCTGGAAGAATATTTCTGATTTGAGTTCCCTCATAGCTTCCCATACTTGCTTCCTTATCCCAGTTGATATCATTTCAGGCATTTCAGGTGTCTGGCTAGTATTTTCTTCTATGTACATGGCTACTAGGTTTTCTTGGGATGGGCTGGAGATTTGAGATTGCATTCTGGTCTTTCGTTTTGTCATTTTCCTATATTTCTGTGTTTCCAGTGATTTTCCAAATCTTTCCCTGGATGTGTTGGAAATCACCTCCTGTGCCCTCAGCCACTGGAACTCACGTGGGTTTTGCCCTCCTTGTGTGGTGGGCCTGGTTTCCCTGGTTCAATGAAGGTCACTGGGCACAGTCTACTCAAGCCCATGGAACCTCTGCAGCCTCGTCCAGCATCCTAAGCAGGATGGGCAGGCACCCAGCTTCTGGGATCAATGGTCCCAACCTTTTTTCGGCCTGCCCTGGTGAGCCACAACTCACCTTGTGGCCACAGTGCAGGCCTGGCTTCTCTTTTGGTGGGCCTGGCTCTCCTGGTTGAATGAAGGTCAGTGGCCATGGTCCACTCAAGCCCGCAGATCCTCTAGAGCTCAGTGCAGTGTCCTAAGGGGGCTGGGTGGGCACCCAGCCACCAGGATCAATGGTCTCAAAGTTTTCTGTGCCCCTGTTTTTTTTAAATCTATTTCTTCTCTCACTATGTTGAGCAACTCATTTACTAAAGTTGCTATTTCTATCTTTACATAAGTCATTATTTCTAATTTGAGTTCCTCTATAGCCTCATGGACTTGTTTCTTTACTTCACTTGCTATCTTTTCAGAGATTTCTGGTATATAACTTTTAAAGTCCTCTGTTTCAGTGTTGCTTATACTTGCTCCTGATGGACTAGATGTTTGACACTGCTTTTTACCTTTGCTTTTGGTGATTTTCACCTGTTGGGTAAATATTTGGTCTTTCAATCGCAACAGTCTCAACTGTCAGTAGTGTGAATTTTAGTGTCCTACTGTGTAGTTGATGTTTGTTCAATTGCTGGGTACCACAGTGAAGAGGAGAGCCTGTCACCTGAATTCCTCCTACAGACACTGTTGGGTGAATCCTATATTCTTTCTTGGCTAACTAGCCTAGAAGTGTTGATGTAGTTCAACTCTTGGTTCGTGCTGTTGCTATGTCTTTACATTGTTGCAGGTCACCAGATCTCCCTTTATATAGTGTTTGTGTCAGCTGAGGCCCTACTGTGTCACTGAAGATCTCATAAGCTCTTTTAATTTTCTCCAAGTTGGGGGGGGTGCCTTACTGGCACACTCCTCAACTTGTCTGATGTTCTCTGTGTGGAGGAGGGGATTATTCACTCTCTTGCCAGTTTCACCAATGTCTTACAGTTAGAGGGAATTTCACTTATTTACAGTTGGAGAGAGTTTCACTTATTTACCCACTGCTGACTTCTATTTTATGGATAAACTCACCACACTGACTGGAGCCTGCTGAAGTCTTCTGTTTGTGTGAGGGGTCCTGAGTCTCCCATCCAGCCAGCATGGTAATCCACTGTAGTCCAAGGTTCTGGGGTAGGGTGTTGGATCCAATGATCAATTGTAGTACTGGGTCCAGAAGGTGGGTAGGTTCCCCAAGGGGTGGACCTGCAGCATCAGTCCGAGGTGACCCAGGCCTGCCAGGGCATTCCGGGTGTTCTCAGCTGAGGGGTAGGACTGTAGCAATGGTCCGAGGCCACTCAGGCTGGCTGGGTCTTGCCAGGTGTTCTCAGCCTGAGGATCATTTTATTTAGAGTCTCTCTTTTGATAATATGTTTGCTGCTTTGTGTATCCAGAGATATTGTTCACCCATTGGCAATTTAAATTGTTTGGGTACTCATACTGTGTTGTGAGGAGAAATTACTGCTGGTTACAAAATCCACAAATCTGAACATTCATCTTTTAAATTTATTACACCATGCACTTACGCTTATACCCTTTATCCATACCCATACACTTATACCCTATACAGCCTATAATACATTGTTATTTTTAGTGTAAAATACAAAGGGAGAAGGAGAGGTAGGAGTTGGAGGGATTGGTAAAAGGTGTGAGTCCATAGGGGAAGAGGTAGATGAGAGAAATATGAGGCAAAAGATTGGAGAGAGGATCAGGTTAATTTGAATGCATTTTATATGTGGCATGCAGGGATAATGTTGAAAGTTTAGAGAAGATACTTGGGGAGAAAGATGGAGGAGAAATAGTTTGGGACTGAGGATAGCTACAAAATTATCATAACTTACTGTTATATTTGTGAACTTGAAAGGTAGAGAAGAAGCTAGAGACATGGTGCTACATATATGCTAAGGAAGAGTTAAAGAATAGAATAAAGCAACCAGAAGAGAAGAAAAATGATAGGAATTTAGTGTGAGATACAAATAAAAAATAAGCAAGTAATATTTGCTACTAATGTTGAAATTTGGAAAAAATAGCATTGGTACTGGAAAAGAGAGAATGTAACTACTAAATCAATTCAAAAAAGGGGAACAAAAAAGAATTAATATTCAATGAATACCCAGTTCAAACACTCCAACAAGAACATGTACATACAGTTCCCATGTGTTCTCTGTGCAGTTCTTTGGCCTATGTGTCCACACAATTTCCTTCTTGCCTTAGATGTGGTCTGCTTGCATGAAAAGACTTGTGAATTTTTCCTTTTCAGTTTCTCTCCTTCAGTCAGCAGGTAGAATCTGATCCTTATATCAAATATGGCTTAGGGACTTAGAGTCTCTTTCCCTCAAGGATTTGTAGTGGATTTGATAGACTTGATGTGTCAGGTTTAGGTTACCTGAATGACACTTAAAATTTCAAAGAATCACGTGTCTTGTTTGTGGTAATCAGCTGGAGACCCAGGGGGGTTCAGAGCGGGATGTGGTCCTGAGTAGAGACTCAGGTGGACTTAGGGTGACAGGTGGAGAATTAGGTGGCACAGAGAGAGTTCTGGGTGTTGGGAGGAGGCTCAAGGAAACCAGGGTACCAGAAAGAGGTTCAGGAGAGCCCAGAACCACCACTGTGTGTCAAATGGAGACTCTGTTGCATATGAGACCAGGTTGAGACATTGAGTAGAGACTAAGGTGGTCCTGGGGCACTCTGTGGGGACTTAAGGAGAGTCTAGGATTATTGTAAGGTGCCAGACAATGACTAGCATGCTCAGAGAGGGTGTGGGCCAATGGACACTTTGTGGAGACTCAAGCAGTCCTGAGGCACCTAACATAGACTCTAGTGAGCCCAAGACCAGTGCTGGGTGCCAGAGACCTGAGCAGATATGCAACCTCTTCAAGGTGCCAAGCAGAGGCTCCATTGGACCCATAGTGATTAGGAGAGATTTAGATGGACCTGGGACTGATGCAGGGTAGTAGACAGACTCAAAAGGCCCAGGAAGTGCACTGGATGCTAGGTGAAGACTCAAGCTGTCCTGGGGCATCAGGCAGAGACTTAGACTGGTTGGGATGAACACTGAGTGCCACTGTGTGTTGGACAGTCCTCATATGCTAGACAGAGACAAAGGCATATTTGGCCATGCAGCAGAGACCATGGTGTGGCCAGGACAGATGAAGGGTACTAACTGGAGACTCAGGTGTGCCTAAAAGGGTAAGGGTATATGACACTGAGCAGAGGCTCAGGCAAGTGCATGGTATCAGGGAGAGACTCAGGCTGGTTGGTCCAGTGCACTCAGTGAAGAAGATCCATCCTAGCCAGGACTGATGCTAAATGCCAGATGGAGATTTCAGCAGGCTTGGAGAGGGGATAGGGCAATGAGTTCTGGGTCAAGTGAATCTCGGATGCTGGAAACACACTCAAGTGGATCTGGTCTCAGTTATTGTTGCCAGACTGTGACATTGGTGGGTGTAAGAAAAACTTGAGGCACCAGGAAGAGATCTAAACAGGCCTAGGGCACTCAATGGGGACTCAAGTGGACCCAGGACTAATGTGGTGTGCCTTGGGTAATTCACACAGGCAAAAGCAGCTGTGTGAACTTGGCATTCACTATTCAGGCAGGGCTGAAGCTTCCTCTGTGTTTGGAGAGGGAACTATTTGGAGAAAGGATCAAGATACCTAGAGTCTCTTTTAGAAGACTAGTCTGCAGCACTCCATAAGTCCCTCCAGCTATTTGGGAAGCTCTCAGGATGGCTGTTCCCAGTATGAGTGAGAGTGAGGGTCATGCAAACCGGCCCTAGTGGAACCACTTCCCTACTTTTTACCTACATTTGCCTTGATCTCCATGCTGATTCTTTCAAATTGATTTTCTATGTCAGGTTATAAATCCCTCTCTTCCCTCTGATTATTTGTGTTTTTAGTTGATCTCCCTAAGTACCTCCAACATGCTTTTTCTAGTCAGCCATGTTGGATCCTCAAGAGGTTTTGTTTTGTTTTACTTTGAAAGAATATTTAATTTTGTCAAATGATTTTACTTCATGTATTGACATTATTATAAACATTTTATTCTGTACTAATTGATTTTTGGATGTTGAACTAACCTTAAATTTCTGGTATAAATCTTACTTGGCCATGATGGTTTATCTTTTTTATATATTGTTGGATTCAATATGCTAAAATATTCTTAAGGGATTTTTTTTAAATCTGTGTTTTTGAAACACATTTGTACTTTTTTCTGATGTCTTTATGTGGACTTTGTATTTGAACAATACTAGTCTCAGAGAGTAAGCTGGAAAACGTTCCACCATATTCTAGAGAAAAGTATATAGAACTGACATCATTTCTTTCTTAAATGTTTGAAATTCATCCATGAAGCCATTTCATTGGTCCTTCTATAATTACCCAGGATGTTTTCATCTTTATCATTCTAAATTTCTAATATGATCTTTCTCTTTTACATGTTTATTTTTTCCCGTGTTATATTTTGTTTCTCTGTATCTGCCTTTTCACCATACCCTCTATCAGATGAATGTCTGAAAATCCAATTCTATTGGTGGCAAGCCAGCCTTTTCAGAGGAAACAATTAATAATTTCTCATAACGAGTGTGTATTTGGGTCAAATAACCACCTATAATCTGCCTTAACTACCACAGTAAATAACTGGCCATTGTATAAAAACAACAGGCACAAAAAAGTATTTACCAAATCAGTGAGCCATCAGTCACTGAAGAGAGCTCAGTTACCTCTAAAAGATCAGGGCAGGAGATGAATTGCTATTTCAAACATGACACTCATGAGTGTGTCTCTCTGGGCCTCAGCCTGACCATCTGTAAAACTAGCAACTGGATTTATAGATTTTTTTGCTCTAAAATTGAAGTAAATATATAGTAGCAGCAAGGGAAGCCAGCCAAATGAGCAAATATGAGGCTAACAATTTGAGTTATATTTTCAGTGATTGTTTGACTTGAAAAGTTTTGATACTCAGAAAAAAGTAACCTGCCAGGCATGATGTTTTACACCTCTAATTCCAGGTATTCAAGAGTCTGGGACAAAAAAGGGCCCAACTCAGTGGTTAAGCACCCCTCAGTTCAATTTCCAATATTCTCATCTTGCAAATAGTGAGTAACCCATCAAAGTTAGCATGTGTTGAGAGATAGTGTGTTATGTATAAAAATGGAGTTTGTGTCTATGTTAAATGCTTGGGGAAAGTATTGTTGTGTTAAACCTGAAAAATGGACACTATATTTTAATAAAGAAAAAATAAAACTACTAAGAGGATCAAATGCCAGGACAAGTATATGAAAGTGATCTTAGATATTTTAAACAAATAATTATTACAAACCTGGAACACAGCTGTAGGCACAATGAATGCATGGTATAGCTACCAAAGTAGATGGATCCAGAAAAACTAAGAACTAGAATAGGTCAGAGATATAGCTCAGCAGCACAAGCATCTTCCTGCCAGGAGCGAGGCCTTGAGTTTGATTCATGGTAACATAAACAACAACAAAAACAATAAAGAACTAGAATAAAGAGGTTTTCAGCATGTTTGGTAGAAAATGATAAGAGGGGGATGGAGGTGTATTTGAGTGGTAGAAGGCTTCTTTAGCATTCATGAGACTCTGGATTGGACCCCAAGCATGGGGTGGGAAGGAGAGGGGAGGAAGAAGGGAAAGAAGAGGAAAAAGAAGGATGAGAGGGGAGAAGAGGAAAGGGAGAGAGTAAAAAAGAAGGAAGAAGAAGGGAAGAACAAAAAAAAAGATCAAACATGGAAAAATATTTGGAATTATCTTCCTTGAGCAAGTGTTTTATCTATTCACTAAACAAACAGCTACATAGTACTTTTCTCTGGATCATGCATGAAAAATAGCTAATAAATGAAGCTCAGTAGTAGATCACTCTCCTTATTGGCAACAGAGAGGAGGAAGGTCATGTCTCTAACAGCTCAGTCCCAAGAATGTTATATTTCTCCCATCTGAAATTGTTCAGCTGCCTTCAGAAATGCTTTCAGCTACCTCCAGCTACCTCCTTTTAAATATGTTCACTGATACTTTTAGTCCTCTGACTGATAAGTGCTGACCACCTGGCAAGATGTGTTAGCATACTCTCATCACAATACTCTCTGAACTGCCTGTAACACACCTTGCACTCACCACCTTACTACTTACAATATTCTAACCACCCTTATTTTCCCATAGTCCCTTCACCAAGTTCCAGGACCACTGAGGAAATGCAGAGATGAGACAAAAGAAGGGAAATGTTTCTAGTAATACAGACTTTGATACATGATGCTGTTCTCTCCATTTAGTATTAGGCATTGCAGATGGATAGCTAAGCCTAAGAATGAGGTCTCTTAATCCTATTTGCTGTCCTTTTACAAAATGATGCACTTTGTCAGGAAGCAAAAATGACTCCTGAATAGAACCAGCTTTACCCACAGGTCACTCTTTCTTACCTCTTTCCCATCTTCCCCTTACTCAGTTTTGACCTTTGTTTGAATTCACTCCATCATTATCTCATGTAAACTTTTGTTAGTTTTCCATAATTACAGGAATTTCTGAAAGTCTGTAATTTATTTGGAGACTTTGGCTCTTGGCATCCTTCCCTCCCTCTTTTGACTCAGTGGGAGATTGTAGAATACTTGCTTTTTTGGCAACCATGATATAAGTAATTTGGTCTGACATTTAAGTTCTTTTCTGAGTAGTCTTTCTGTACTTCGAAGTCATTTGCCTGAATGCCTGGGTAAAGGTCCAGGGCACTAATTGGGCACTTCATGGAAAAACTTTTAGGATGAATAAATTAGAGGAACAATAGATATAAAATGGACCTGAAAAGTTCAGGTCAGACTTCTGACTTTGTGATAGCAAGCCAACAGTAGTACAATTGGCTACAGGAGCTTATAGGAAAAAAATAGGACAACCTACTGAATACAAACATTCTGTTCACTTCAAGTACAGTACTTTGGGGGCTAACACTCTCACTCATCTAAAGACAGTGATTGATGTTGAAAAGCAGTCTGGGGATTATTGGATGAAAGGAGTAAATAGTGGATTTATATGAGGTTTGTCCTCAAAGTCAAAGGTTCTGTAGGACTGAAAAAATTTTGTTCAGGAGTTAGGAGTTTAATTTTCATTTGCACAACTGTAAAATGAAAATAATTTTCTCTAACTGATAGAAAATTATGCAGTTCCACCTCTAATTTCTCCAAGCCTGTTTAAAAGCACTGAGAGTGTGGTACAGTGGTGTAGCATTTGTCTAGCATGTGTTCAATCTCTAATACCTAACAAAAAAGAACAAGGAAAAGTAAAAGGCAACTAATAATGTTCATTTATCATCAATATGGTTATAATTGTCATCATGATTATTGTTATGACTATTTTTTCAGTTAGTCTTGATAATTTTTAACATATTAAATTTCTTCTGATAACCTATTGCACCAACGATCATGTTTTCTGTCTTTTATAATTCTATTATTTAGTCATTTACAGTATTATTTATGTTTATTTTCCTCAATATAACAAGTTTTCTTTCACTTGGAATGTTTGACATTTCTGAAAAATCTTTAAAAAGAAAATTTTATTCTAGTCATGAACCATGAGATTTGTAAATTTTATTGCTTTATGTAAAAAATGTTTCCCCCATAGCTACTATTATCCTATTTTTAAATGTGTTCCTCCCTCCCACTGTAGGTGGGAGTGTAGACTGGTGTAACAAGTATTGAAATGAATGTGGAGATTCCTCAAAAACAAAACAAAACAAAACAAAACTAGGACTATAGGTTCCATTTGACCCAGACATTCTCTTTCTTGGTATCATCCCAAAAAAACTAATGGTATGATACCACTGTCATATATGCACACCCATATTTAGAGCAACACAATTTTTAATAGCCAAATCTTGGAAATAGCCCAAATGTTGATCAATTGGTGAATAAATAACATGTTTTTTTAATACAACAGAGTAATACACTACCATAAGGAAGGAGATACATGAGACATTTCTAGGTAAATGGATGCACATTAAGACCATATTCTTAACACTCTGGGGGCATGCTGTACTTAGCCTCCTAGATCCCAGATGTTTTGGACTCCTCCTAGCCAGATGCAAGGTCCCAACACTGCCACACTCCAGGGGCATACTCTGCCTAGCTGCCTGGGTCCCAGAGGTTCTGAACTCCACTCAGCCAGATGTAAGGCCCTGGAACCAAACTCTGGTGGGGTGCATCTGTGCTAGCTTCATGGAGCATCTGACCTCTGTCCAGTCCAACATCCCAGTGCAGTCCATCAGTGCAAGGCCCCAGAGACACGACACTCCAGTGATGGATACATATTGGCTACATGGTTGATCCGAGCTCTGCCCAGCCCAGTGTCCTAGAGCAACACAATACAGTGCATCAGAAAAGCACCCAGCCAGCCTCTCAGATCACAGAGCAAAAATCTCCAGTGTCATAGTTCAGGGTGCATTCTGGCTAGTCATGGGGATCTCAGAGGATTGAAGCACTGCCCAGGGCAGCACTCCAGTGCAATCAATCAGGAGAGTGCTTGGCCAGCCATATGTGCCCCAGAGAAAAATGACAAAATTAAAGAGCAAGATTCAGTCTTAGTCCTCCAGCCCACTGAGAACAAACCTAGGAGACACTGAGATGGAACAAATGAACTTTCTGGAATGATAGTGACTAAACTAAACTGAACAAAAAACTTCATAACACTATTGAGCAAATCAGATCAGAAATAATTTCTCAGGTAGAAAATTAAATGACAAACATTATGAAACAAACGTTGTATTATCTAAAGAAGATCTACATAAACAATAGAGGAATATAAAAAAAATGATAGAAACCTTGAATGAACAATATAAGATGAATTAGAATGCATGAAACAGATCCACAGGGATATTCAGGAAATTTAAAATTCCAATGAAAAGTAGCAAAAATGCGTGAGTGAAACTGAATATTGACTCTCAGACTTTGAAGACAAGATGGAAGCTTATGACCACAAAAGAAAATACTTCTTAGATATAATAAGGAACCAGGAAAAAACAATTGAACAGATGCAAAGATGATGCAAAGAGAAACAACATAAGATTGATAATGGTTAATGAAAAAGCAGGGATCCACACAAATGACATATGAAGACTATTTACAGAAATAATAGTAAAATTTCCAAACATGGGCATTGAATCTGATATGCAGATAAGTGATGCACACAGAACCCCACTAACCATAACCAAAATAAATCTTCACCCATACATATAATAATTAGGATACCAGAAATTTAGCACAAGAACAGAATACTAAGAACTGTCTGAGAAAGCAAACAGCTTACCTATGAATGTAACCTTATGAGAATCACAGCAGACTTCTCAAAACAAACCTTCAAGTCACAAAGATTTGGAGTGAAGTATTTAAGATCCTGAAAGAAAACAACTTTCAATCTAGATTGATGTACCCTGAAAAACAATCTTTGAAAATTGATGGAGAAATAAGATTCTTCCATGACAAAGAACAACTGAAGAAATTCATGACCACCAAACCAACACTACAAAGAGTACTGAAAGGCATTCTACAAAAAGATAAAGATAACTACAATCCCAACAACAACAACAGAAGGAAACCACTAAGTAGGGTAAACAATTAAACAGAAAAAATAGAAAATCAACTACAGAAAGATAACATGACAGGGATATATCAGTACATATCAGTTATATCCATCAATGTAAATGGTCTCAACTCACCAATAAAAAGGTACAGATGGCAGAGTAGATTAAGAAACAAAAACAATCAATATGCTGTGTACAAGAAACACATTTAACTCAGAAGGAAATACGTAGACTAAAGTTGAAGGATGGAAAACAAAACTCCATGCAACAGGAACCCATATTCTGTTAGCTTACAATGGGAACTTCAAACCAACAATGATCAAAATAGATAAAAAGGTCATTACATACTTGTTAAGGGAAAACTTGAAGAGGTTGCAATAAAAAATATATATGCACCAAATATTGGAGCCCCCAACAACATAAGACAAAACTTATTAAACATGAAAAATCAAATATTTATTACAGGAGACCTTAACACTCCATTGACACAAAGAGACATATCAACTAAACAAAAAAACAGCAAAGAAATGACAGAATTAAATCAAATTTTTGAAGAAATGGAACCAGTAGAAGTATACTGGGTGTTCCATTCAACAGATCAAAATACACATTCTTCTCAGCAACACATGGGTCATTCTCTAAAATACATAATATACTACCCCACAGAACATGTTTAAATAAATGCAAAGGAATTGAAATAATTAAATGCATATTATCTGAACATAGTGCAATAAGATGGGAAATTAATGAAAAAACCCACAAGAACACAATAAACATATGAAAATTAAATAACACTTTGCTGCACAACCAATGGGTCACATGAGAAATTAAACAATATCTACAATTGAATGAAAATGCAAATACAAATTGCCAGAACCTGTGGGAAACAATGAAAGCAGTCTTTAGAGGGAAATTTATAGCACTAAACTCCCACATAAGGAAAATAGAACAAACGCAAGTAAAAAAAATAATGCTGCATCACGAACTTCTAGGAAAAAAAGAGCAAGTCACACCCAAAGCCAGAAGAAGGGAAGAAGTTATAAAGATCAGAACAGAAATTAATGCAATAGAAACTAAGAAAGCAATACAAAGAATTAATAAATTGAAGAGTTGGTTCTTTGAAAGAATAAATAAAATTGGTAAACCCATAGCCAATCTTATCCAGTAGAGGAAAGAAAAAACTCAAATCCATGCAATAAGAAATGAGAAAAATGAAATCATTACACACCCTGTGGAAATACAGATCACACCCTGTGGTGATCTTCTGTATTTCCACAGGGTGTGTAATGATTTCATCTTTCTCATATAAATTTCCCTCTGAAGACTGCTTTCATTGTTTCCCACAGGTTCTGGCAATTTGTATTTGCATTTTCATTCAATTGTAGATATTGTTTAATTTCTTATGTGACCCATTGGTTGTGCAGCAAAGTGTTATTTAATTTTCATATGTTTATTGTGTTCTTGTGGGTTTTTTCATTAAAGGTACTTTGAGAACCTTTATTCTCATAGGTTCAACAACATAGAAGAAATGGATAGATTCCTAGAAACATGTGAATTACCAAAGTTGAATCAAGGAGAGGTAAAACTGCTCAATAAAGCAATTTCAGTTAATGAAATTGAGAATGTAATTAGAACCTGGCCAACAAAGAAAAGCCCAGATCCTGTTGGATTAACTGCTGAATTCTACAAGAAATTTAGGAAAGACTTAGTGCCAACAATCCTCAAACTCTTCAATGAAATTGAAAGGGAAACAAGTCTCCATAACTCATCCCTCAGAGCAACTACTACACTAAACCAAAAACGAAAAAAAGACCAAACCAAAAAAGAAAATTGCAGGCCAATCTCTCTAAAGCACATAGATGCAAAAATCCTCAACACAATATTGGCAAATAGAATGCAACAAGTCATTAGGAAGATTATACACCATAATCAAGTGGGATTCATCCAGGAATGCAGGGATGGTTCAACATATGCAAATAAATAAACACAAAACACCATATAAACAGAGTCAAGTACAATAATCACATGATCATCTCAATAGATGCAGAAAAAGCTTTAGACAAAATCCAATACCCATTCACGATAAAAACCCTGCATCACAGATACAGAAAATTGGAATAGTTGGTCTTTTCCTAATTCTGATAAAAGTCATTTGGCCAAACTCACCAAGAAAAAGTCAGAAAAGACACACATAAATGCAATTAGAAATGAAAGAGATAGATGAAATCACAGCAGACACTATTGAAATCCAGAAGATTATTAGTAACTACTTAAAAAATTTGTATCACATTCATCATAGTTTGTACCTGTAAATGATATATTTAGATTCCTCTTTCTTCCCACTCCACTTACCTACCTTCAACCCACTTCACCTCTTTATTTACAAAGCTTTGTTTCCATTTTATCCTTGTTTTTTCATTTTTTGTTTTCCCTTCTTTCCACTTCCCCTTCCCCTTGCTTTGTTCCTCTTTCCTTTTGAACAATCTATTCTTATTTCATAATATTTAATATGCATTTGGTTCTTATTTACACTTCCAGTGTCTCACAGCAAAGAGACAATGTAGTATTTACACATGTGTTTCTGATTTATTTCACTCAAGAGTATGATCTCATGGTCCATCAAAGTAGCTTTAAAGTTCTCAAGTTTATCATTCTTTATGGTTGATTAGTACTCCATTATTAAAACAAGCCACATCTTTTAAATCCATTCATCAATTGATGGGCATTTCAGTTGTTTCCAAGATTTAGCTATTACAAAATGTGTGGCTATAAACATGGGTTTGAATAGATCACTGTGGTATGATGCTTTTAATTTTGGGGGAAGATACCAAGTAGAGGAGCAGCTAGGTCAAATGAGTCCTCTAGTCCCAAATTTTTGAGGAATCTACACTGATTTCCATAATGATTGAATCAGCCTACACTTCCACCAATGGTGGAAAAGTGTTCCTTTTTTCTCACAACTCCACTGAATGTCAGTGGAACAGATTTATTTTTTTTATTATTTAAAATTTTATTTAAAGGGGAAAAAAGCAAAACAGAAAAAGGGGTAGAAACAATACAGAATTTCAGAAAAAAAGCAGTAAGAAATCACTAGTTGATAAATTACATATTTTCTTCTTAGACATAATTGTTCAAGTTACAAAATTAAAGCATTCAAAGTGGACATTAAAACAGTAAGACTACAAAGAAGTTCAGTGATCCAGTAACAACTTAGCAACATGATTATCAATCCTACACACTTAAATATACATGCAGCCATATCCTCTAGAACACTTTCTTTTCTTATTTTTACTTTTTAAGTCCATTATCTGCTTAGTTATATCCTGTTTCAGGTTGCTCAGTACCTTACTGACTTGTTCTGTTGTTGTTATTTACTTTTTAATCACCTTATATAATTCTGTTGCTTGTTTTTGAGTTTCTTCTCATCCATTCTTCACAGATCAGCTTTGTTGGAGTTGGGAGATTTTTGGAGGTATTTTATTACTTTGTTATCTACTTTTTTTTTGAAGGTAGCCAAATACAGCAGAACAATACAGAACAAACCCATGTGACCCGCAGTGCAGTGAAACTACCACAGAACCTCACAGCAGGTCACCAGGACACGAGCAAAGGGCACAATAGTACAGCCCATTCTGTTCACATTAGCTGTCTTTTCAATCAGATAGAGGAAAATGGAAGGAAATATCGAACTTATAAAAACAGAATATTGAATAAAGCAGTACCCTTAATCAAAACTGAGCAAAACAGTGATAAAAATATTTGCCTTCAAAGAGATGGTAGAAGGAAATCCATCTTATTTGCCACACTGCATACATTCATCCTCCCAAGAGATACTCAGACCACTGGTGCCAACTTGGTAATGGGGCGGTATGGATTGATGTCTGATTCTTCGCCAGCACACCAGCAGGCCCCCAGCTGCTTATCAGGGTGGCAAGTAGGCCACCTGTTCTCCCAGTGCCCAAAGTTCCAACATGATGCAGAGCTAAGGAATCCCTGATAGTTCTCGCCCTGGTGTGCCAGCAGCTTGCTAGGCCCCCAGCTGCTTACCAGGGTGGCGAGTGGCTGCCTGTTCTCCCAGCACCCAAAGTAGTGGAACAGATTTAAAGGTGAAGAAACACCTCCAAACACACTCAACTATACTATGTTTGACAAAAGAAATAAGGGAAACCAAACCTTTCACTTTAGCATCCAAAACAATGAAATACTTAGGAATCATTCTACCAAAGGAAGTAAAAGACTTATACAGTGAAAACTACATTAATCTGAAAAAGGAAATTGAAGAAGATCTCAAAAAATGGAAAAATATTCCTTGTTCATGGATAGGAAGGAAAAACATTGTGAAAATGGCCATTCTCGCAAGACTGTTATACATACTCAATGCAATTCCAATCAAAATACCATTTTCATACCTCACAGATATAGAGAAATCATCCCCACAATTCATGAGTAACCAAAAGAGATCTAGAAAAGCAAAGGAAACTATGGGCAACAAAGCTAAGGAAGAAGGCATCCCAATCCCTGACTTGAAGTTATACTACAAAGTTACTGTGACAAACTCTGCATGGTACTGGAATAAAAACAGACCTGAAGATCAATGGAATGGGTTAGAAGATACAACCACAACTATAAACACACTGAGCCACCTCATCTTTCAGCCACCTCATCTTTGACAAAGGGGCCAAACATGTACACTGGAAGAAAGATAGCATCTTTAATAAATGGTGCTGGAAAAACTGGTTTCCCAAATGCCAAATACTAAAACTAGACCCATGTCTATCACCAACCACTAAACTAAAGTCAAAATGGACAAAGATCTAAATATTAAAACAGAAACACTAAATATACTGGAAGACAAAATTGGTAGAGATCTTGGAGACAGGAGTAGGCAGAGAGTTCATTAACAAAATTCAAACTGCGTGTAAAATACTTCCCAGAATCATACCTGGGATCTCATCTTATTAAAAAAATTTTGCATGTCAAAAGAAATCTCCAACAGCATGAAGAGAAAACCCACAAATTGGGAAAATACCGAAGCCAACACTCCCTCAAATAAAAAAGATTTGTCTAGAACATATAAAAAATTTTAAAAATCAGTCCTCCAAAATTCAAGGACCCAATCCAAAAACTGGCATCTGAGGTGAATACAAATTTCTCAGATGAAGAACTAGTAATAGCAAATAAATGTATGAAAAATATTCAGCGTCAATTGTCATTCAGGAAATGCAACTTAAAACCACACTTAGACTCCATCTCACCCCAGAAAGAATGGCCAGGATCAAGAAATTAACCAACAACAAATTTCTGGAGGGGCTGTGGGGAAAAAGAAACACTTCTACACTGTTGATAGAATTGTAGGCTGGTCCAACCACTGCAGAAATCAGTGAGGAGATGCATCAAAAACTAAAGATTAGTGATTTCATTTGACCCAGCTATTCCACTTCTGGGCATTTTCTCAGAAGAATTGAAAACATCATACTGCAATTATATATGTGTACCCATGTTTACAGCAGCACAATTTGTAATAGACAAATCATGGAAACAACTCAAGTGTCTACCAATCATGGCATGCAGAAAAAAGATGTGGCATTTTTATACAAAGAAGTATTACTCAGCTATTAAGAAAAATCTTATCAAGACTTTTATGAGTAAATGGATGCAACTTGAGACCATACTCACAAGCGAGGTAAATCAAACTCATTTGTGTAAATACTGTATTGTCTCCCTAGTGTAAAAAACTGAAAAAGTATACACAATCCAAAACCTACAGTAAATACTGTTTAAGGGTGCAAATTCCTATCATCTTGTTTTGTAAACCTATACCATTACTGTATTGGGTTTGTTGCTGTTTGTTTGTCTCTTTTCCTTTTGGCTTTTCTATGTGTCTTTTTGCTTAAATAAATAAAAAGGGACCATATTTTAAATGAAATAAATTGGACACACATGTGTAGATACTTCATTCTTTCTCTGGTGTGAAAAATTGAAAGTAAATAAGGTTCCACAGGCTTGAGTGGACTGTGCCAAGCAAACTTCATTCAACCAGGGGAGCCAGGTGGACCAAAAGGGGAGCCAAAACGGTTCCACACTGTGAGGTAAACCTTTGGAAAATCACTGGAAACATGTAAAAAAGGGAAAATTACAAAATGAAAGACCAAAATGCAATCTCAAACCTCCAGCCCACCCCAAGAAAACCTAGGATCCATGTACATAGAAAAAAATACTAACCAGACACCTGAAATGCATGAAATGATATCAACTGAAATAAAGAAGCAAGTACGGGATGCTATGAGGGAACTCAAATCAGAAATATTCTCCCAGGTAAAAGAAGAAATGATAAAAATAGTGAAAGAAATACTGAGTGCATCCAGCAAAGACACAGCTAAACAGTTTGAGGAACAAAGCAAAATGATAGAATCCCTGAATGAACAGTTTAAGAGACAAACAGAATGCATGAAGCAGATTCAAAGAGATATACAGAAAGCCAAAAACTCTAATGAAAGTTGCAAAAACCACTTCAAAAAAAGTGAAGATAGAATCTCAGACCTCAAAGATAAGATTGCAGCTAGTGAACAGGAAAGATCTTGTAACAATAACAAGAAATCAGGAAATAACAATTCAACAGCTGCAAGATGATGCAAACAAAAGCAATATAAGATTAATAGGGATAAAAGAAAAAGAAGGGCACAACACAAAAGATATCAAGAGTCTATTCACAGAAGTAATAGCTGAAAACTTCCAAAACATGAGTATGGAAACTGACATACATATTAGTGAGGCATATAGTACTCCAAATATCCATAAGCAAAACAAACCTACACCCAGACATATAATATTCACCATCACAGAAATCCAACATAAGAACAGAATATTAAAAGCTGTTAGAGAGCAAAGACAAGTCACCTATAAAGGAAAACCTATCAGAATCACAGCAGACTTCTCAACACAAACCATGAAGTCAAGAAGAGCATGGAGTGAAGTTTTTCAGATCCTTAAAGAAAATCACTTCCAACCCAGACTAATGTACGCTGCAAAACTGTCCTTCAAAATGGATAGAGAAATAAGATACTTCCATGAAAAAGAACAGCTGAAGAACCTCATGATGACCAAATCAAAACAACAAAGAATACTGAGAGACATTCTAGATACATATAGGAAAAAAATCACTAAGCAAGACAGACAATTAAACAGAAAGGAAAGCTAAGATACAACATCAGAAAGATAACATGTCAACAATAAACCAATATATGACAATTATAAACATTAATGTAAATGGCCTCAATTCACCAACTAAAAGAAACAGACTGGCAGAATGGATCAAGAAACAACATCCAACCATATGCTGTCTACAATAAACCCCTCTAACCCAAAAGGAAATTCATAGACTGAAAGCCCAAGGGTGGAAAAAAATACTCCATGCAACAGGAACTCAAAAAAAAAAAAAGCAGAGGTAGCTATTCTGTTTGCAGACCATGTGAACTTCAAAGCAAGAATGGTCTGAAGAGATAAAGAAGGTCACTACATACTAGTTAGGGGAAAAATGCAAGACAAACAGATTACAATCTTAAACATATATGCACCAAATTCCAGAGCACCAACTACAGAAAGCAAGTATTAATAGAAATGAAAAATCAAATAGGCAATAACACAATTATAACAGGGGACTTTAACACACCATTGATACAAAAAGGGTAGATCCACTAGACAGAAAATCAGCAAAGAAATAACAGAACTGAATCGCAACTGTGAACAAATGGATTTGACAAACGTTTACAGAGTGTTCCATCCAACAACATCAGGATATACATTCTTCTCACCAGTACATGGGACATTCTCTAAAATAGATGATATACTAACCCACAGACCATATATAAGTAAATGCAAAAGAATTGAAATTATCCCATGCATGTTATCGGATCATAGCACCAAGAAACTGGAAATTAATGATAAAAGTAACTGCAAAAACAACACAAACATATGGAAATTAAATAATACACTCTTGACCAATCATTAGGTCACAGAGGAAATTAAAGAAGAAATTAAACAATATCTACAAGCAAACAAAAATACAAATACAACTTACTGGAACCTGTGGGATGCAATGAAAGTGGTCCTCAGAGGAAAATTTATTGCACTGAGTTACCACATTATGAATACAGAACAAACACAAGTAAGCAACCTGATATTATGCCTGAAGCATCTAGAAAAAGAAGAGCAAGCCAAGGCCAAAGCCAAAAGAAGGGAGGAAATTACAAAGATCAGAGCAGAAATTAATGCACTAGAGACTAAGAAAACAATTCAAAGAATCAATGAATCAAAGAGTTGGTTCTTTGAAAGAATAATACAATTGACAAGCTCCTAGCCAACCTAATTTTAAAAAGGAAAGAAAAAACTCAAATTCATGCAATACAGTGTGAAAAAGGAGAAATCACTACCAACCCTGTGGAAATAGAGAAGATCATCAACAACTATTTTGTAAACCTCTACTCTCATAGGTTCGATAACACAGGAGAAATGGACAGATTCCTAGAAAAATATGAACCATCAGAGCTTGATCAACAAGATGCAAAAGTGCAGAATAACCCAAATTTTATTAATGAAATTGAAAATGTAATCAAGTCCTTACCAACAAAGAAGAGCCCAGGCCCAAACAGATTCCCTGAGGAATTCTACAGGACATACCAAGAAGACTTAATGCCAACACTCCTCAAACTCTTCAATGAAATTGAAAGGGAAGCAATACTCCCTAAGTCATCCCTGGAAGCAAATATCACTCTAGTACCAAAACCTGAGAAAGGTCCAAATAAAAAAGAGAACTATAGGCCAATTTCCCTAATGAACATAGATACAAAAAATTCTCAATATACTATTGGCAAACAGGATGCAACAAATCATCAAGAAGATTATACACTATGACCAAGTGGGATTCATCCCAAGTATACAGGGATGGTTCAACATGTGTAAGTCAATAAATGTAATCAACCGTATCAATAGAGCCAAAAGCAAGAATAACATGATCATTTCTCTAGATGCAGAAAAAGGTTTTGATAAGATTCAACACCCATACATGATAAGAACCTTACAGAGAATTGGAATAAATGGTCTTTACCTCAACATGATAAAGGCCATCTATGACACACCAACAACCAGGGTCATATTAATTGGCCAAAAACTGAAAGCCTTTACCTTGAAATCAGGCACAAGACAAGGATGTCCCTTATCACCACTCCTATTCAACATAGTACTGGAAATACTAGCCAGAGCAATTAGAAGAGAGAGAAATAAAAGGAGTAAAGAAAAGAAGAAGTTAAATTATCATTATTTGCAGATGACATGATGCTCTACATAGAAGATCCCCAAACCTCTGTTGAAAGACTCCTAGATATGATAAATAGATTCAGCAATGTAGCTGGATACAAAGTCAATACTTAAAAATCAGTAGCATTCTTATACACTAGGAAAAAAATCACCGAGAAAGAAATAAGAGAAGCCACACCCTTCACACTAGCATCCAAAAATAGGAAATATTTAGGAATTGATCTAACAAAAGTTGTAAAAGATTTGTACAGGGAAAATTATACTATCCTGAAAAAAGAAATCAAAGAGGACCTTAGAAAATGGAAACACATTCCTTGTTCATGGGTAGGAAGAATAAATATTGTAAAAATGGTGATTCTCCCAAAATTATTATACATATTCAATACAATCCCAATGAAAATACCACTAACATACTTCATAAATCTAGAGAAATCACTCCTAAAATTCATCTGGAGCCAGAAGAGACCTAGAATAGCAAAGGCAATTCTAAGCAGCAAAGCCAAGGCAGGTGGCATCACAATCCCTGACTTGTAGTTATACTACAAAGCTACTGTAATAAAATCAACATGGTATTGGAATAAAAATAGACCGGAAGATTGATGGAATAGACTAGAAGATACAACTACAAACACACTCAACCACCTTATCTTTGATAAAGGGGCCAAACATGTTCACTGGAAGAACGACAGTCTCTTTAATAAATGGTGCTGGAAAAACTGGCTATCCATATGCCAAAAACTAAAATTAGACTCATGCCTATCACCGTGTACTAAACTAAAATCCAAATGGATCAAAGATCTAAATATTAAAACAGAAACACTAAATCTGTTACAAGACAAAGTAGGTAAAGATGTTGAAGACATAGGGGTAGGTAGATAATTCATGAGCAAGAACTAAACTGCACAGGAAATACTTCCCAGAATCAATAACTGGGATCACATCTTATTAAAGAGTTTCTGCATGTCCAAAGAAATCTCCAGCAGAGTGAAAAGAAAACATACAAACTGGAAAAAAATCTTAGTGAACTGTCCCCCAGACAAAGGACTTCTTTCTAGAACTTATAAATAATTAAAAAAAATCAGACCCCCGAAATTCAAAGACCCAATCCAAAAATGGGCATAAGAGATGAACACATAGTTCTCAGGTGAAGAAATACAAATGGCAAATAAATACATGAAAAAATGTTCATCATCATTGGTCATTAGAGAAATGCAAATTAAAACCACACTGATATTCCATCTCACTCCAGAAAGAATGTCCAGTATCAAGAAATCTACCAACGACAAATGCTGGAGAGGCTGTGGGGGAAAAGAAACTCTTCTGCACTGTTGGTGGGAGTGTAGACTGGTGCAACCACTGTGGAGGTCAATCTGGAAATTCCTCAAAAAGCTGGGGTTGGAGATCCCATTTGACCCAGCTATTCCACTCTTAGGCATATTCCCAGAAGATCTGAAAACATCTTACCACAATGATATATGCTCACCCATGTTTATAGCCACACAGTTTGTTATAGCCAGATCTTGGAAACAACCTAAGTGCCCATCATCTGAGGAATGGATAAAAAAATCATGGTACTTTTATACAATGCAGTACTACTCAACTATAAAGAATGATCACATTGAGATATTTATAAAGAAACGGATGCATCTTGAATCAATACTCATAATTGTAATAAATCAAACTCACATATGTAAATACCATATAGTCTCCCTAGTGTAAGAAATGGTAAGAGTACAGAAGATTTTATGGAAATCGTGGTTCACCATTATACTGCTTTGATGTCTTATGTCATCATTCATTGGTTGGAATGGTTTTTTTCTGTTTTGTTTGATCTTTATATATGTGATCATATGAATAGTTATTTTGAAGGCAAGACAATATGGCAGCCAGCGTTGATTTAATATCATCTTGCTCTGAAGTCCTACCATGCTTTTGTTTTTCTATTACCATTGGTTCTATCACGTTGTGTATTATTGGATTTTTATATGTATGATAGTAAAAACAAAATTTTTATGAAAATGAGCCAATATAGCAGCCATTGTCCATCTTTGGTTATTTGGTTTAGAATGCCTTGGAATACTTCCATTCTCTTGAGTTGTTTTATTCTACTTTGTTATGTTTGACATTATTGTGTGTAAACCAGCCTTAACTATTTCAAAGAAAGAGACATTATGATAGCTACTGTTAGTATCCAATTTTGTTGTTGTGAAGTGCTGTGATGCTTATATTCTGTTCTGATATCCTTACATCTGTCCTCTTTTGTTTTATTCTCTTTAAAATAAAAAAAATTAAAAAAAAAATAAAAAATAAATACATACACACCAAAAAAAGTCAAAATATTCTTGCATGAAGGAAAATTAAAAGAATTTGTCACTTAGAAGACTACACTAAGAGAATGGTTGATCAGTAAGTAACAAAATACAGAGCCTCCTGGGGAGAAACAACTCATATGCCAGGATAAAACATCCTGGAGAGATCCTGATAGAGGAGGATGCATCCTCTTGACACAGGAAGAAACTAAAAAGAAAAAAAGCTGGTATATAGCTTATATCAGAATATAAGCTGATGCTTATATTCTGTTCTGATATCCTTACATCTGTCCTCTTTTGTTTTATTCTCTTTAAAATAAAAAAAATTAAAAAAAAATAAAAAATAAATACATACACACCAAAAAAAGTCAAAATATTCTTGCATGAAGGAAAATTAAAAGAATTTGTCACTTAGAAGACTACACTAAGAGATGGTTGATCAGTAAGTAACAAAATACAGAGCCTCCTGGGGAGAAACAACTCATATGCCAGGATAAAACATCCTGGAGAGATCCTGATAGAGGAGGATGCATCCTCTTGACACAGGAAGAAACTAAAAAGAAAAAAAGCTGGTAAAACATGCAGCTCGGGGCTACCATTGACACAGCTAATATTAGCAGCCATGGAGCTTTCACCACAGCTTGCCAAGCTGCCCAAACTCTCACCTGGTGTGACCTGATGCAACCCACAGTGCTGCCAAAACTCACTCATGCCATGACTTGCAGGAGCCGCAGTCAAGCTGAAGTTGGGGATTGGTGAGCCCAGTGCAGAACAGAGCCAGTGAGGGACCTGCACTATTCCATGAGTGCTCGGAATAAGGCCCTCACATGGGAAAGGGGTGAGCAAATAGACGACATGTTGGAATTGGGGTAGGATGGACATGAGCAAGGAATGGTAGTGACTTCAATTGGTTGCTCTCTACCCAAAACAGATTGGTGGGATCTGTTTGGCCTGGGTCACGCTCCTGGCCGGGACCCCGTAAGCTTCCCTGAACTGAATCTATCCCCATGGCACACACTAATGTGGTGAAGGTACCACAGGTTGACTGGCTCAGAGAGGAGAGGCCAGCATACACCACCCCTGCTTTCACCTCAATAACCAATAGCAAACTGGAGAGGACAGAAATCCCTAGCCAGCATGCTTTAGAAGAACCATAACCAACAAAGAAAGGGGCTGTGACCTACACTATACACTTGTGTGGAAGAAACCAAAAACATGACAAGAGAAAGAAATAAGAAAAAGCCCCCAGTCCACGAACCCACAAATATTGACCCAAGTGAGGTAAATAACAAAGAGATTCAATTCAAGTAAGGCAAGATATGAGAAAGAAATGCTAAGCACCTCTCAAGAAGACACAGATGGAGGAATGGAGGAACACCAAAAAAGGAGAGAAACATTTGAGGAAGAATATAAAGAAAACCTAGAATATATGAAGCAGTCTCAAAGAGATTAGCAGGAAATCAAAAACTCTACTGAAAGCTGACAAAACTGCTTGAAAGAAAGTAAGGACAGACTATCAAAACTTGAAGACAATTTGAAATGAGTTATCATGAAAGGAAATATCTCTTAAAACTAACAAGGAAACAGGCAGTGGCAATACAAAGGCTAGAAGATGACAAGAGGATCTGTAATTTAAGAATAAAATACATGAATGAAGAAGCAGGGGTGAAAACAAAGGAATTACAAAGGCTATTCACAGAAATAATTAAGAAAAACTTCCCAAGCATAGGAAAGGAAATGATATTAAGATATAAGAGGATTACAGAACCATAGGCACCTACAACCAAAATATAGCTACACCTAGATATATAATAATCAAGATCCCAGCAATTAAATACAAGAACAGAATATTAAAAGCCATCAGAGAAAAGAAACAAATTGCCTATAAAGAAAAACCCATCAAAATCATGACCAACTTCTCAACACAGACCATCAAATCAAGAAGAGCTTGGAATGAAGTATTCCAAGCCTTGAAAGAAAATAATCTCCAACCCAGATTAATGTATCTTGCAAAACTGTCTCTAAAAATTAATGGAGGACCAAGATGCTTTCATGACAAAGAGGAACTGGGGGAATTTGTAACCACCAATCCAACCCTACAGAGAATACTGAAGGACATTCTAGAGAGAGGATTTCAGGAACAGTGGCAGAGAGGGCTCAATGAATGGGGCAGACAGTGGAATGAAGGAGAAATGTAGACAACCAATGGCAGAAAAATAGAATAGCAGAAATGAAGCAGAGAAGGTTGGTATAATCTCTAACATAGATGGCCCTGATACACTAACAAAATAAACATAGGCAGAGTAGATCAGGAGGTAGGGTCCATTGAAATGCTCTATATAGGAAATATAATTAACCTAAAAAAGGGTTTATGGACCAAAAATCAAATATGAGAAAACAATGCTCTATGTGACAGGGAACCAGAGAAAAATAGGGTCCACTCGACCAGCTCGTGCAGATAGGTTGGAAAGACATGGTATTTATCTGCAGTAGAGAAATACTCAGCTATAACAAAGGGAAATCTTGAGGCTTTGTAGGCAAAGGAACACAACCTGAGATCAAGTCCAGGAGTGAGAAGGTTCAGAACCACTTAGGTAAATAGCAGGTTGCCCCCCAATCTACAAACTGAGGGAGTTGGTGGGACCCAAAATGCACAGTGCACCCTGTGAGAGTGAAAGGGGAGAAATAGTCTAAAAAAGGAAGGCAGAGGATATTATTAATTTTGTATCAGGATTTAAAGCACACATTATTCACACTGCTCTGTTTAGGTGGATTACATTCTGTTCCAGTTGTCTACTTGTACTAGACTTGAGGGCACAGATAGCTACCCCCAAAATAGCATTATATAGTATGGTAATCATCCTTTATTTCCTATTAATTTAATCTGAAGCCCTGTATAGCTTACACTGTCTTATCATGACTGATCTTATTTGCATCTGGTTTGTTAGAGTACTGTTTTGTATTGACAGATTTTATTTGAATCTATTATGATTGATAGTATAAAGTCTGAGAGTATAGGCAATTATACTGAAGATAAAAAGATTCACTAGGATACCCACTCTGGTTTGATTATTACCCGCTTTTGAAGTCTTACATTGTTTACAATATTTCACTTGTATTAATATTGTTATGTACTGCTATATTCAATTATACTATACCTGATGATATGGTCAATAGAAAATTCTATTGAACCTAACAAGAAACAACACAGTAACCTTTGTAGATCACTTTGTACTGCGTTTTTATATGACTTTTTCATTTCATGTTTTTTCTAGGAATTTGGTTTGTTTTGTCTTGCTTTGTTTTTTTTTAATTTCCCTCTAATACAGAAAGGAGAGAAATACATGTAGAGACTCATGTGTTTGTAGAACTAATAAACAGTTTATGAGAACTGATTACATAATGCATGATGAAAAGAACAACTACTTTGAAGAAAAGAGACACTACAATACCCAGTGTTGATTCCGTAATATCATGATGTGAAATCCAGCAATACTAGTATTCTTTGTTCAGAGTGATTTAGCCTGTTTTGTTTTGTTTAATTTCAACATACATGAAAATATGGACAGCTATTTTGAAGAGAATGAGAGACATTATGGCAGCCATTATTGACTTCCCTATTGTCTGGTCTTGAAGACTTAAAATGCCTTCCTCATTCTGTTTGGATCAATTTTATACTATGTTGTTTTGTATGAATTCTCTGTATGTGAAGATGTGGACAACTATTTGGAAGAAAACAGACAATATGATAGATAGTGGAGATCTCTGGTTATCTTGCTTTGAAATTTATGTCACTTACATTTCTTTCTTATGTCCTGTTTCATTCTGTTTTGTTGTGTTTAATATTACCCTCATTAAAATAAAAAATAAAAAATAAATATTATGAGTCAATTTAGAGTTATAACTTCTAAATTTGCATAACATTAGGTTAATTCAACTTGGCTCAAACTATATTTGAGTGCACTCCGATGTATAAGATGTTTGTCAGTCTGTAAAACTGGTGTTTGTTTTTTGAGTCTATAATTAAAAGACTGGTGTCAAAAAAAGGAATCTTGGAACAATGCAAATGAAGAAATAACAGTGAAAGGGGGAAAATTATGGCTAAATATAATGGATTTTCCACCTCTTTCTGTTTTCTAAATTATGTGTATCAGAAAAAAATTTGTGATATCTGATGTGTATATCAATGTATATGGAAGAAATATTTAAGACAGTCATATTCAGGTTTCTACATTCTACTCAAACCAGTAAAATATTTAGAGCAGTATCCTGCAAATATATATATATATATATATATATATATATATATATATATATTTCCAAGTACATTTTTAGCAGCCTCTTAAAAATTCATAGAAAATAATACACTCATAGCCACTATCAGTCACTAAAGTAACATTCTTGAAAATCAGGTTTTAGATTTTTTACTAGTACATATTTGCAGTACATAACAAGGATATTCATCATGTACATAATGCATCTTAATGCTTTTTTTTGCTCCCTTCTCCCCTCCCTTCAACCCTCTTCTCCTCCCAATATAGAATAGCTCTGTTTCCATTTTTTCCTTCTGTTTTTTCCCCTTTACTTCTCTTTTTCCTTCCTTCCTCTACTTCTCCATTGATCTCATATATCACTTGCCATTTGAACAAGTGCTTCCCACATCCTGTCTGTACCCCATTTTGCTCCTTATCTATACCTCTGGTTGCTCTCACCTGAGAAATAATGTGATATTTAAACTTGTGTACTTGGTTTATTTCACTTAAGATTATGGTCTCAAGATGCATCCAATTATTTTAAAATGTTTCAAGTTTATTCTTTATGGCACAGTAGTATTTCATTGTGTACAAATTCCATAATCTCATTATCCATTCACGTGTTGGTGGACATATGGGCTTTTTGCAAGGTTTATCTATCATGAATTGTGTTACTATAAACACAGGTATGCATGTACCACTGTGGTATGATGATTCTTTCAGAAGATACCTAGAAAGGGAATAGGTAGCTCAACTGGAATTTCTAGTTTTAGTTTTTTAAAAAAATCTCCATACTATTTTCCAAATTGATTGTAGCAGTTTACACACCCAGCAACAATGGAGAAGGGTTCCTTTTTTCCCCCACAGCCTCACCATCATTTGTTATTGGTTGACTTCTTGATGAGAGCCATTCATTGTGGTGTGAGGTGAAATCCCAATGTTGTTTTAACTGGCCTTTCAGGAAATGTCAGCAATGTTGAGCATTTTTATTTCATGTGCTCATTGGCCACTTAATCTGAAAAGTTTCTATTCATGTCAAATGCCAATTTTCTGAATTGAGTCTAAGTTTGGAAGATCTAAATTTTTTAAGTTGTTTACATATTCCAGACATTAGTCCTCTGAAGAGTATCTAGCAAAACATTACCTTCATTCTGTTGGTAGTCTCCTGTGCTGAATATAAGCTTTTTAATTTGGTGTTATCCTACTTGCTAACTTATCTTAATATTTCCCATAAAACTGGGGTTTTCTTCAGAAAGTCTATGCCTATTCCCATGACTTTAAGAGTTTTACCTATTTTATCCTTTCCAGAAGATTTAGAATTTCTGTTTTAATATTCTACCCATTTCTAGTGCATGGTAAAGGATATGGGCCTATGATCAATCTTCATAATGTGGAAAACCAGTTTTCCCAGCACCATTTGTTAAAGTTCAATACATTTTCCTTCCAGTGAAAGTGTTTGGCCCTTTTGTCAATGACAAGATAGTGAAGGAGCCTGGAGTTGTTTCTGCATCTTCTATTTTGGTCCATCGATCCACAAGTTTGCTGTTTTTGTTTTTGTTTTGGGGTTTTGTTTTCTTTTGGTTGTTGTTTTGGTTTTTTGTTTGTTGAAGAGGTTTTTGTTTTATTTTATTTTGCTTTTGCCAGTACCAGATGGCTTTTATCACTGTAGCTTTGTAGTATAACTTGAAGACCAGGATTTTGATGCCCTGTGTCTTGTCCTTGTTGACCAGAATTGCTTGTTCTAGTCTATGATTCTTCTTGTGAATTGTTCTTATCAATTTAAGTGTTGTTTTATCCAGGTCTGTTATTATGTCCATTGATACTGTGATTTGAATAGGTTTAAATTTGAAAAAGAATTTTGGAATTATGTTCATTTTCACTGTATTAGTTTTGCTTATCCAGGAATAGCAAATATTTTCATTTACTAAAGCCTTCTTTGATCTCATTTTTCAGAGTACTGTAGTTGTCACTGTAGAGAATTTTTACTTCTTTGGTTAGGTTAATTTCTAACTATTTCCTTTTACTTGATGCCGTTGTGAAAGGTGTTCTTTTCCTAGTTTCTCTTACTGAGTTTGTTCTTGGTATACAATAATGCTATTGATTTTTGAGTGCTGACGTTCTATCCTGCTATGCTACAGAATATTGTTAGGAATTCTAGTCTCTTGCTAGGGTTTTTAAGGTATTGAGTGTAGAGAATCATGTTATCAGCAACTAATGATAATTTAACTTCTTTATTTCCTATCCAGATTCTTTTTACTTTTTTCCCCTTGCCTAATTATTCTAGTTAAAGATTCAAGAACTATAATGATATTGATTTCCTATTGTCTTGTTTTGAAATCCTGTGTTGCTTGCATTATTTTGTTCTGATCTGCTTTGTTCTTTTTTTGTTTCATTCCCTTTAAAATGAAAAATAAAATTAAAGTTTTCTTCCAAATTAAAAAAAAATCCAAACCCATGCAATCAGCTCACCCCATGTGGCACTCTGAATCTCCCCAGCTGCTTAAGGTTGCTGGTTGGGACCCTGCCAGGTTCTGATCTTTATAATTAATTTCTGCTCTGATCTTTATAATTTTCTCCTTCATATGAAGTTTGAGTTTGACTTGTCTTTCTAGATTGTTGAGGTTCAACATGAGGTTATTAACTAGAGCTTACTCTTTTTTTCTGTTATGGGAATTCACCACTATAAATTTTCTTCTTAGGAAGTTTTCATTGTCTCACATATGTTATTGTATGTCATACTGAAATTATTGTTTCATTTTATGAGCTCTCAAATGTCTTCCATAATTTCATCTGTGCTCCATGGATTATTGAAGAAAGTGTTGTTTAGCTTTCATATGTTTATGTAGTTCTGTAATGTCTTTGGTCTTTGATTTCTAGTATCATTGCAATATGATCTGATAATATGAATGGGATAAATTCAATTCCTTTGAATTTGTTTAAGTATGCTCTTTGATCTCCTATGTGGTTTATTTTGAAAAAAGTCTCATGTGGTGCTGAGAAAAATGTGTATTATATTCTTGGATAGAACATACTAGTTGTCAAGTCCATTTATTCAAAGATTTGGCTTGCACTGTTGATCTCCTGTTGTCTGACATTGAAATCCTGTCACATTGTTTTCTTCTGATCTGCTTTGTTCTGTTTTGTTATGGTTTGTTTTACCATCTATATTTATTTTTAATTTTTTATTTTAAAGAGAATAAAACAAAAGAGAACAGAGCAAAGCAAATCAGAACACAACAATGCAAACAACACAGCACTTCACAACCAGACATGTGGACATCAACAGTAGCTACCATAATGTCTCTTTTCTTTGAAATAGTTAAGCATACCTTCATACACATCAATATCGAACATAACAATATAGTATAAAAGCATCCAAAAGAATGAAAGCATTACAGGACTTCAAAACCGAGTAACAGAAAATGAACAATAGCTACTATAATATCTCATTTTCCTCAAAAAGGTGTCTATACCATTACACATAACAAAATCAAATAAACCACAACAGGATAGAACCAATCAAAACAGAAAAACAAAAGCACAGTAGGACTTCTAAGCAAGATGATAGGAAATCAGCAATGTCTACCATAATGTCTTGCTTTCTTCAAAATAGCTATTCATAAAATTACACATAATAAAATCAAACAAAATAATAAATCCAATTAATCAAATGAATGAAAGCATTATAAGATTTCAAAGCAATACAATAAGATACCATGATTACAACAGTATATCTCATTATATTCAAAATAGCTACCCTTATCATCAGACAGAGTAAAATCTAACAAAACAACACAGAACAAAGCCAAACCTAACAAAATTTTGTAAACAATGCAAGAGTTCAGGATAAGACAATAAGAAATTGACAGTAGTTTCCACCTTTCTCTCCCAGGTATTTAATCCCCTTTACTCTTACATTAACTGTTTTGCTTTTGGATCCCATCAACTCATTCTGTTTCTTATGCTAGGGTTCACACGTATGAGTTTGAAAAGTTTCAGCCATGAACACAATCTCCAGTTGTGTCCATTAACCTGCAGGAGCATTGAGATTCTTCTATTTTTTAGCTTCTACTTTATAGCTGCATGAAAATACCATATCTTTCTTATCCATTCTGTGGTTTATGGTAAAGTTATTCTTGCTTTTTTTTTTGGTCTCCTATCACATGAAATGATTGTTTTCTCTCCTTTGATTTTCAGCCTATGAATTTTCTTTCTAGTTAAATGTGTTTCTTGTGTACAAGTGCATTGATGGATCTTGTTTCTTGATCTAATCTCCCTGTGTTACTTTTTACTGCTGAACTGAGGCAATCTACATTAATGGTTACAACCAGAATACATTGGTTTGTCCCTTCCTTACTGTCCTCCTTTTGTTGGCCCTCCACTTTTCCCCTTCATTCAATTGCCTGTCTTCTTTGGTGATCCTCCTCTGTTGCTGTTCCTGGAAACATGGCTATCTTTATCTCTCTCTAGAATATCCTTTAGAACTCTCTGTAGGGTTGGTTTAATAGTCATGAGTTCCGTCAGTTGTTCTTTATCATAAAAGTATCTTATTTTTCCACCAGTTTTAAAATGTAGTTTTGCATGGTAGATCAATCTGGGTTAGAAGTTGTTTTCTTTCAGGGTTTGAAATGCTTCACTCCAAACTCTTCTTGACTTGATGGCTTGTGTTGCCAAGTCTGCTGTGATTTTGATTGATTTCCCTTTATAGGTGATCTGTCTCTTTTCCCTAACAGCTTTTAATATTTGATTCTTGGGCTGAATTTCTGGGATCTTGATTATTATATGTCTGAGTGTAGATTTACTTTGGTTATGGCTATTTGGAGTCCTATATACCTCACTTACCTGCATGGCAGATTTATTTCCCATGTTTGGGAAGTTTTCTTCTATTACTTCTGGGAATATCCTTTTGATTTCACTTGTTTTGACCTCTGCTTCTTAACCTACACCTATCACTGTTAAGTTATGCTTCTTTGCATTATCTTGCAGCTATTGTGTTGTTATCTCCTGATTCTGTATTATTTTTAAGATATCTTTCATTTCACGATCAATAGCTGCAATTCTGTCTTCAAGATTTGAAAGTCTATCTTCAGTCTCTTTCAAGTGGTTTTGACAGATTTTGATTTAAATTTTAATTTCCTGCATCTCTCTTTGAATCTGTTTCATGCATTGTAATTCCTTTCTACATTCATTCAAGGTTTCCATCATTTTCCTATGCTCCTCTTTATTGTTTCTGTCTTCTTTAGACATGCTGAACAATTCTTTCAGTATGTTTGTGATTTCTTCTTTTTCCTGAGACATTATTTCTGTTTTGACTACTTTTACAATCTCATGAAGTTGTTTCCTTACTTCAGTTACTATCCCATCAGAGATTTCAGGTGTGTAACTCCCGTTTTCTTCCATGACTGTATCTCCCAGAGTTATTCTGTGTGGGCTAGAGGTCTGAGTTTGCCCTTTGCTCCTTTGTCTTGACATTCTTCTGGGTTCCTCCCAACAAGCTGGTTGTGGGGCCCCAGGCACTTCCCGTGTTGGCTGCCCCTAAGCAGTGTAGGGGGATGAGACAGACACCTGTGTTCCTCTCATTCCAGATTAACAGCAAGATAGTGGAGCATGGAGCAGGCTTCTCTAGACCTATGCAGCTACACTGTGGCTTTGCTAATGACCAGGATGCATGGAGGTGGGACTGCTTCTCCCAGCCTGTTTTTCTATAATGAGACTCCCATGATGGTGGCAGACACATAGGAGTGTGTTTGTCTGATTCTACTAGTGGGTAATGGCTACTTGAGGGAACCAAGGCCCTCCAGTTGTGGCTTACAGAGTTTACCTGGCTGTGTGTCCCTGCTTCTGCTGGCTACCTGCAGGAAGTAACCTTCTGGTGGTAGCTCCCTTAGGGTGAAGGCAGATCTGCTTGTTCTCTCTGCCCACACTGGCCAGTTGTAGGATGTGACCTTTTGGTGGCAGTGCACAGCAGGCAGAGGTGGATCTGTCTGTATCCCTCGACCCACAATGGATGCATGGAAGAAGGGGTCTTTTGTTGGTGATGCTCAGCAGGCAAAGGCAGATCTCCTGGCTCTCTCTGCCTATGCTTGATGTGCAGAGGAAAGGGTCTTCCCATGGCAGTGCCCCACAGGCAGAGGCTGATCTCCTAGTTCTCTCTGGTTTATCATCTTTAAAATATGAAAAAAAAACAAATATTTGGCTCAATTCTGCTATTTCTTTGCTGAATTTTTTATCTGGTTGATCTGTCCATTTGTGACAGTGAGGTACTGAGGTCCCCCTTAGATCTGTGTTGGCACTTATGTAACTTTTCATGTCCATTTTTGTTTATTTTATGCAACTGGTTTTGTAAATATTTGCTTCATGTATATTTATGATTGTAATGCGTTCCTGTTGAATTGTTACCTTACCCAGTGTATAATGGCCTTTGTTTGCCTCTTTAGATCAGTCTTGGCTTGAAATCTACATTACCTACAATTATAATAACTACTCTTTTTTTTCATGTCCTATTCCATGGATTATTGTTTTCCATACTTTGACTTTGAGTCTATGAATTTGGTGTGTGTGAGGGGGTTAAATATGTTTCTTGCATGAAGCATATTGTTGGCTCTTGTTTCTTGATCTGTTCTGTTAATTGATTTTTTGACTGGTGAATTGAGACCATTCACATTTATAGTTATAACTCACAGGATCAATATTGACTTACTATTTTCATTAAATTATTTTCCTGCTGTTTGTTCTCTTTCTTATCCTTCTTTTTACTTGCTTGCTTTACCTGTTGTATTCATTCTATCAGGCTTTTTGATGCTTTTACCTTCAATATCTCTTTCTAGTATATAATTAAGAACTTTTTGGAGTGCTGATTTGATGCTCATGAGTTTCTTAACATGTTTATCATGGAAGTATCTTATTTTTCAATTAATTGTAAAAGATAATTTTGTGGGATAAGTCAATCTGGGTTGGAATCTGTTTTCTTTTAGGTCTTTGAACACTTCAAGCTCTTCTTGATTTTAAGGTTTGTGTTAAGAAAGCTTGTGTAATTATGATGAGTTTTTCTTTATAGTGGATATGTTTCTTTTCTGTAATGACTTTTAATATTCTGTTATTATGTTTAACTTGAAGAATTTTGGCTTTTAAATGTCTTGGTGTAGTTCTTTTCCAATCACAACTATTTTACATTCTAAATGCTCCATTTATCTGGATGCCAAATTCTTTTTCCATGCTTGGAAAACTTTTCTGTTATTACTTCTGTTTTTGTTTTTTGCTGCTGTTGTTGTTTTTCTTATTGTTATTTTTGAGAAAAGGTCCCACTGTGCATTTAAGGTTGGCCCTGAGCTAGCTTTGTAGCCTGAGCTGGTCTCCAACTTGCAATGACCCACCTGCCTCAGCATCTTGTGTGCTGGGAGTACAGATGTGCACTACCATCTACTATTACTTCTATAAGCAGGTTTATTATGCCATTTGTGCTATATTCTGAATTTTCATTCATCTAATTAATCTTAGATTAGTCTTCTTTGGATCATTTAGCAGTTTCAGTATCTATTTTTTGTGTTCACTTGCTATTTTATTGTATCATTTATTAGTTGATTAATAAGTACAGCTCTGTCTTCTACGTTTGACATTCTGTCCTTACATCCATCCATTCTGCTGCATATACTTTCAACAGAGTTTTAATTTTTTGGAATTCTATTTCAGACTGGTTTATGGACTACAGCCCTTTCCTATATTGGGCATTCATGATTTTTATGTTTTTATTTAGATCCTCTATTTTTTATTGGTATCTTCTTGAGACTAACTAATGGTTTTTTAATTTTTTTATTTTAAAGAGAATAAAACAGAAGAGGACACAATTAAGCAAATCAGAACAGAACAATGCAAGCAATACAGCACTTTACAACAAGACAATTGGATATCAACAGTAGCTACCATAATATCTCCATCATTGAAATAGTTCAGCATAGATTCACATACAATAATATCAAAAATAACAAAATAAAATAAAACCATTCAAGACAATGAAATTATTACAAGGAATCATGAACCAAATAAAAGAAAATGAACAATTGCTACTATAATATCTCATTTTAAATAAAAAAATTGTTTATACTAGCATATATATTATAATCCAATAAGACACAACATGATATAACCAATGGAAACAGAAGAACAAAAGCATGGTAAGACTTCAAAACAAGATGTCATTAAATCAGCAAGGGCTGTCATAAGGTCTTATTTTCTTCAAAGTAGCTGTTCATAAAATCACACATAATAAAATTTTAAAAAACAGAATAAAGCCATTCCAACCAATGAATGAGAACATTATAAGACTTCAAAGCAATATAATGGGGAACCATGATTACCATAAAAACTTATGTATCCTTACCATTTCTTACACTAGGGAGACTATACGGTATTTGTACATGTGAGTTTGATTTATTTTGCTTATGAGTATGGTCTCAAGTTGCATCCACTTATTTATAAATATCTCAATGTGATCATTCTTTATAACTGAGTAGTACTCCATTGTATAAAAGAACCACTATTTTTTTATCCATTCCTCGGTTGATGGGCACTTAGGTTGTTTCCAAGATCTGGCTAATACCAATTGTGCTGCTATAAACATGGGTGCACATATCTCACTGTGGTAAGATGTTTTCATATCTTCTGGGAATATGCCTAGGAGTGGAAACCCTGAGTCAAATGGGACTTAAAATCACAGCTTTTTGAGGAATTTCCAGATTGACCTCCACAGTGGTTGCACCAATCCACACTCCCACCAACAGTGCGAAAGAGTTTCTTTTCCCCCACAGCCTCTCCAGCATTTGTTGTTGGTAGTTTCTTGATCCTGGACATTCTTTCTTGAGTGAGATGAAATCTCAGTGTGGTTTTAATTTCCACTTCTCTAATGACCAATGATGATGAATGTTTTTTCATGTATTTATTTGCCATTTGTATTTTTTCATCCAAGAACTGTGTGTTCATCTCTTATGCCCATTTTTGGATTGGGTCTTTGAATTTGGGGGGTCTGATTTTATAAAATTCTTTATAAGTTTTAGACAGAAGTCCTTTGTCTGAGGGACACTTCATTAAGATATTTTCCCAGTTTATTGGTTTTCTTCTCACTATGCTGGAGATTTCATTCAACATTCAAAAACTCTTTAGTAAGATGTGATCCTAGTTATTGATTCTGGGAAGTATTTCCCATGCAGTTTGGTTCTTGTTCATGAATTCTCAACCTATCCCTATGTCTTTGAGATTTTTACCTACTTTGTCTTCCAAAAGATTTAGCATTTCTGTTTTTAATATTTAGATCTTTGATCCATTTAGGTTTTAATTTACTACATAGTAACAGGCATGGGTCTAGTTTTAGTTTTTGGTATATGGATAGTCAGTTTTTCCAGCACCATTTATTTAAGAGACTATCATTCTTCCAGTGGACATGTTTGGCCCCTTTATCAAAAATAAGATGGTTAAGCATGTTCATAGCTGTAGTTGTATCTTCTAGTCTATTCCATTGATCTTCAATTCTGTTTTTATTCCAACACCATGTTGATTTTATTACAGTAGCTTTGTAGTATAACTTCGAGTCAGGGATTTTGATGCCTCCTGTCTTGGCTTTGCTACTTAGAATTGCCTTTGCTATTCTATGTCTCTTCTGGTTCCCAATGAAATTTAGGAGTGATTTCTCTAGATCTATGAGGTATATTAGTGGTATTTTCATTGGGATTGCATTGAATCTATATAGCAATTTTGGGAGAATGGCCATTTTTACAATATTTATTCTTCCTATCCATGAACAGGAAATGTCTTTCCATTTTCTGAGATCCACTTTGATTTCTTTTTCAGGGTGTTATAACTTTCCCTGTACAACTCTTTTGCTTCTTTCATTAGATTAATTCTTAAGCATTTCATTTATTTGGATGTCAGTGTGAAGGGTATCACTTCTCTTATTTCTCTCTCGGTGATTTTGTTGTTGGTGTATAGGAATGCTATTGATTTTTGAGTATTGACTTTGTATCCAGCTACCTTGCTGAATTTATTTATTATATCTACGAGTCTTTCAATGGGGTTTTGGTGGTCTTCTATGTAGAGTATCATGTTGTCTGCAAGTAATGATAGTTTAACTTCCTCTTTTCCTATCTTTACTCCTTTTATTTCTCTCTCTTGTCTAATTGCTCTGGCTAGTATTTCCAGTACTATGTTGAATAGGAGTGGTGATAAGGGACATTCCTGTCTTGTGCCTGATTTGAAGGTAAAAGTTTTCAATTTTTGGCCATTTAATATGTTGCTGGCTGTTCATTTGTCATAGATGGCCTTTATCATATTGAAGTAAAGACCATCTATTCAAATTCTCTGTAAGATTCTTATCATGAATGCATGTTGCACTTTATCAAAATCTTTTCTGGCATCTATAAAATAATCATGAGATTCTTACTTTTGACTCTATTGATATGGTGGATTACATTTATTGATTTACATATGTATCCCTGCATGCCTGGGATGAATCCCACTTGGTCATGGAGTATAATCATCTTGATGATTTGCTGCATCCTGTTTGCCAATATTTTATTAAGAAATTGTGCATCTATGTTCATTATGGAGATTGGCTTACAGTTCTATTTCTGTTGGGACTTTCTCAGGTTTTGGTACTAAAGTAATATTTGCTTCCAGGAATTAGTTAGGGATAATTGCTTCCCTTTTGATTTCATTGAACAGATTGAAGACTGTTGGCATTAGGTCTTCTTTATACTTCTTATAGAATGGCACAGTGAATCTGTCTGGGCCTGGGCTATTCTTTGTTGGTAAGTACTTAATTAGATTTTCAATTTCATTGGTAGAAATTGGGTTATTCAGCACTTTTACATCTTCTTGATCCAGCTTTGGTGATTCATATGTTTCTAGGAATATAGTCATTTCTTCTGTGTTATTAAACGTATCAGAGTAGAGTTTTCAAAATATGTGTTGATGATCTTCTGCATTTCCGCAGCATCAGTAGTGATTTCACCTTTTTCATTCTGTATTGCATGAATTTGAGTCTTTTTTTAAAATTTATTATTTAAAGGGATAAAACAGAAAAAGGAGAGAAATATTACAGAATTTCAAAAAAACATAAAAAGAAAGAAATCACTAGCTGATAAATTACATATTGCTATTTTAGAAACAGTTGTTCAAGTTACAAAATTAAAGCACACAAAATGGACACTCAAGCAGTGAGACTGCAAACAGATCTATTCAACAACCAAACAAGAACTAAGAAATATGGGTAACAGTCTTGCACACATAAGTATACATGCAGTTATATCTTTTTTAGCACTTACTATTTTCTCTTTTTTATAATAACAATTGTACATTTTTTTATTTTAAGAGGGTAAAAAGGAAAAAGGTAGAAATAGTACAGAATTTCAAGAAAAGAAGATAAACAGTAAGAAATCACTAGTTGATACATTGCATATTGTTCTTTTAGAAATAGTTATTCAAGTTACAGAATTAAAACACACAAAGTAGACACTGAACCAGTGAGAGTGCAAACAGATCTGTTCGACAATCCAACAAAAACCTAGAAATATGGTCATCAATCCCACACATCTAAACATACATGAAGCTATATCTTTTATAGGGCTTCCTATTTCCTCTTTTTTTATAATAGCAATTATACATTTTTAAAAATTTATTTAAAGAGAAGAAAAAAAAGAGAAAAAAGGGTAGCAACAATACAGAATTCTAAAAGAAAAAAAGAAAAAGGAGAATGAGAAAAAGCCCCACTAAGAAATCAGTAATTTATAAATTAAATACTGTCATCCTGGATGTAGTTGTTCAAGTTACAAAGTTAAAGGGTACATAGTAAATATTCAAACAGTCAGACTAAAAACAGTTCTGCTCAAAGATCCAACAAATATTCAGCAATATGGTCATCTATTTTACACACTCAAACATACATACAATTATATCCCTTACTGCCCTTTCTTTTCCTCTCTTTTTTACAATAGGAATTAAACATTTTGGTTTTATTACTCTTGTAGTTCTTATTTACTTTTTACACTAGAGACACAATATGATATTTATAAATATGATTCTTATTTATTTCACTAATGAGGATAGTCTCAAGTTATCTCCATTTGCCTATGAAGGCCTCATCCTTTTTTATACCTGAGTAATATTCCACTGTATAAAAATGCTACATTTTTTCATCCACTCTGCAGTTAATGGGCATCTTGGTGGTTTCTAGGATTTAGCTATCACAAGTTGTGCAGCTATGAACATGGATGCACATATATCACTGTGATATGAACTTTTCAGTTATTTGGGGAAATTACCCAGGAGGGGGATAGCTGGATTGAATGGAGCTTCCAATCCTAGTGTTCTGAGAATTCTCCATGTGGATTTCCATGTACTGGCTCGACTTTGCCATGTTATGTTCCAGGTGTTTCTTTCTGCTTTTCGTCTTACTTAATTGCTTATCCTACCTGGTGGTTTCTTTCTGTTGTTCTTTTCAGGATTGTGGTCATTCTTTATCTCTGTCTAGTATGTCTTTTAGTACTTTTTCTGGGTTGGTTTGGTGGAGATGAATTTCTTCAATTGTTCTTTGTCATGGAAGTATCTTGTTTCTCCATTAAATTTGAATGAAAGTTTTGCTGGGTACATCAGTCTGGGTTGAAGGTTGTTTTTTTCAGGGCTTGAAACACTTCACTCCAAGCTCTTCTTGACTTGAGGATTTGTGATGAAAAGTCTGCCATGATTCTAATGGGCTTTCCTTGATAGGTGAGTTGTGTCTTTTCTCTGACAGCTTTTAATATTCTGTTTTTATGCTGTATGTCTGAGATCTGAATTATTATGTGTCTGGGTGTGGATTTATGTTGCTTGTGACTGTTTGGTGTTCTATATTCCTCACTTATCTGCATATCAGATTCTTTCCCCATGTTTGGGATATTTTCTGCTCTTATTTCTGTAAATATGTATGTCATTTGCCTGGACTCCTGTATGTTCACTAATGCCCTTATTCTTATATTGTTGCTCTTGGTATCATCATGAAGCTTCTGGATTGTCATTTCATGCTGCTTTGTTATTTTTAAAAGTTCTGTCCTTTCCTGATCACTAACTGTGATCCTGTCCTCAAGGTGCAAAATCCTATCCTCAGCTTCCTTTAGGCGGTTTTGCACGCTTTCAGTAGAATTTTTTGTTTCTTGGATGTCTCTTTGAGTTTGTTTCATGCATTCTGCTTGTTTTCTATATTGTTCATTCAAAGTTTCAATCAGTTTCCCATGCTCATATACTTTTTTCTCTAGTTCTTCTTTAGCTGCATTCAACAACTCCTTTACTAAAGTTGTTATTACTATCTTTACATGGGAGAGTACTTCTAATTTGATTTCCTCTATAACCTGATGCAGTTGTTTTTTTTATTTCACTGGCTATCTTTTCAGAGATTCCTGGTGTTTTACTTTTCGGGTCTTCTATTTCAAAGTCTCCTATACTTGCTTCTGGTGAACTATATATTTGAGACTGCATTTTCCTTTTTTGTTTTGTCATTTTCACTCTGCCTGTTGTTTTCTATGTGTAGAAAGGGATCACACACACTCTTTTCAGACACACCAAAGTCTTACAGTTAGTTGAGGGGTGTTTTACTACTGGCCCTATTTATCCCCTGTACACCTCTGTTTTAGGGGTATGCTAACTACACTGATACAGTCAATCTGGTGTAGTCCAAAGTTCACCACCTGGGAGCAAAATTCCAAATTTTCTCACACTAACTGGATCCCACTGAGATCTTCTGCTGTTCCAGGTGGGAGGGTGGGCCCTTCTGTAGCAGTCCAGGGCAGTATTCCATCTTGGGCGGGCCTCCTCAATATTCCTGGTGGCAGGGTGGGCCCACGGTGGAGATTCAGGGCAGCCTTCCCCTGAGGCTGTCTTCCGCTGAGTTCCCAGTGGCAGAGCAGGCCCTTGGTGGAGCTTCTGGGCAGCTTACCCCTGATGCAGGCTTCCGCTATGTTCCCAGTGGCAGGGCGGGATCTCGGTGGTGGTTCTGGGCAGCCTACCCCTGATGCAGGCTTCCGCTGAGTTCGCAGTGGCAGGGTGGGCCCTCAGTGGTGGTTCTGGTCAGCTTACTCCTGATGAAGGCTTCTGCTGAGTTCCCGGTGGCCGGACAGGCCCTTGATGGAGGTTCCAGGCAGCTTACACCTGATGCAGTCTTCTACTGAGTTCCCAGTGGCAGGATGGGCCCATGGGGGAGGTTCTGGGCAGCTTGCCCTGATGCAGGCTTCTGCTGAGTTCCCACTGGGAGGGTGGGCCCACGGTGGAGGTTCCAGGCAGCCCACACCTGATGCAGGCTTCTGCTGAGTTCCCACTGGCAGGGCAGGCCCACAGTGGAGGTTCTGAACAGCCCACACCCGATGCAGGCTTCCGCTAAGTTCCTGGTGGCAGGGCGGGCCCATGGTGGAGGTTCTGGGCAGCCTACCACTGATGCAGGCTTCTGCTGAGTTCCTGGTGGCAGGGCAGGCCCTCGGTGGAGGTTCTGGGTAGCTTAGCCCTTGAATTTGAGTCTTTTCTTTCCTTTTTAAAACTAGGTTGGCTAGGGGCTTATCAATTTTGTTTACTCTTTCAAATAACCAACTCTTTGATACATTGGTACTTTGCATTGTTTTCTTAGTCTCAATTGCATTAATTTGTTCTCTGATCCTAATAATTTCCTCCCTTCTTTTGGTTTTGGTCTTGGCTTGCTCTTCTTTTTCTAGATGTTTGAAGTGTAGTATCAGGTTGTTTATTTGTGTTTGTTCTGTTTCCCTAATGTGGGAGCTCAGTGGGACAATAAATTTTCCTCTGAGTACTGTTTCATTGCATCACACAAATTATGGTAAGTTGTATTTGTGTTTTTGTTTGATTGAAGATATTGTTTAGTTTCTTCTTTAATTTCATCTGTAAGCCATTGTTTGCTCAAGAGTGTATTATTTAATTTCCATGTGTATGTGGGGTTTTTGCATTTTCTTTTATCATTAATTTCTCATTTCATGGCACTATGATCTGATAACATGCATGGAATAATTTCAATTCTTTTGCTTTTACTTGTATACAGTCTGTTGGTTAGTATATGGTCTATTTTAGAGAATGTCCCCTATACTGCTGAGAAGAATGTATATTCTGATGTTGTTGGATGGAACACTCTGTATATGTCTAACAATTCCATTTTTTCACAGGTGTGATTCAGTTCTGTTATTTCTTTGCTGATTTTCTGTCTAGTTGATCTGTCCCTTTGCATCAATGGCATGTTGAGGTCTCCTGTTATAATTGTGTCATTGCTTATTTGATTTTTCATTTCTATTAATACTTGTTTGGTATAGCTGGGTGCTCTGGAATTGGGTGCATATATATTTAAGATTGTTAACTCTTCCTCTTGAAGTTTTCACTTAACCAGTATGTAGTGATCATTTTATCTCTTCAGATCATTCTTGGTTTGAAGTTCACATGGTCTGCAAACAGAATAGCTACCCCACTTTTTTTGAGTTCCTGTTGCATAAAATATTGTTTTCCACCCTTGGGCTTTCAGTCTATGAGTTTCCTTTTGGGTTAGATGGGTTTCTTGTAGACAGCATATGGCTGGATGTTGTTTCTTGATCCATTCTGACAGTTTGTTTCTTTTTAGGTGAATTGAGGTCATTTACATTAATGATTCTGTTATATATCATTTTATTGTTGTCATGCTATCTTTCTGCTGTTGTGCTGTTACCTTTCTATTGTGTTTAGTTGTCTGTCTTGCTTAGTGGTTTTTTCCTATGTGAATCTAGAATGTTTCTGACTATTCTTTGAAGGGTTGGTTTGGTGATCATGAAGTTCTTCAGCTTTTCTTTGTCACGGAAGTATTCTCTTTCGCCATCCATTTGAAGCACAGTTTTGCAGGGTACATCAGTCTGGGTTGGAAGCTGTTTTCCTTTAGGGTCTGAAATACTTCACCCCATGTTCTTCTTGACTCCATTGATTGTGTTGAGAAGTCTGATGTGATTCTGATAGGTTTTCCTTCATAAGTGATCTGTCTTTTCTCTCTAACAGCTTTTAATATTCTGCTCTTATGTTGGATTTCTAGGTTGGTGATTATTATATGTCTGGGTGTAATTTTATTTTGATTATGGCTGTTTGCAGTTCTATATGCTTCACTAAGCTATATGTCAGTTTCCATTCTCATGTTTGGGAAATTTTGAACTATTACTTCTGCAAATAGCCTCTGATATCATTTCTGTTGTGCCCTTCTTTTCCATTTATCCTTATTAATCTTATGTTGTTTTTCTTTGCATCATCTTGCAGCTGTTGAATTGTTAATTCCTGATTCTTTTTTTTTTAAACTTTCCCTTTACTGTTCACTAGCTGCAATCTTATCTTTGAGGTCTGAAATTCTATCTTCACTCTCGTTGAGGCAGTTTTGGCAACTTTCAATAGAATTTTTGATTTCCTGTATATCTCTTTGAATCTGCTTGATGTATTCTGTTTGTTTCTTATACTGTTCATTCAGGGATTCTATCTTTTTGCTTATAAAGGCCTCAAGATCATACTTTTTTATAGCTGGGTAGTATTCCATTGTATAAAAATACCATGTTCCATTGTATGAAAATGCCATCTACTCTGCAGTTGATGGGCATTTTGGTTGTTTCTAAGATTTAGCTACCACAAATTGTGCTGCTATGAACATCAGTGCACATGTATCACTGTGATATGAACTTTTCAGTTTTTCTGAGAAAATAACCAGGAGGGGAATAGCTGGACTGAGTGGAATTTCCAAACTTATTTTTCTGAGGAATCTCCATAGTGATTTCCATAGTCTGCACCATCTGCACTCCCACCAACAGTGGAGCAGTGTTCCTTTTTCTCCACACCCTCACGAACATTTCTTGTCAGTTGTTTTCTTGATGGCAGCCATTCTTTTTGGGTTGAGATTCAATCTCAATGCTGTCTGAATTTGAATTTCTCAAATGACCAGTGATGGTGAACATTTCTTCATGTATTTATTTGCTATTAGTATATCTTCATCTGAGAACTGCATTTTCATCTCAGAATACAATTTTGGAGAGGGTCTTTGAATTTGTGGGGCTTGATGTTTTTCAATTCATTATGTGTTCTGGATATAAGTCCCTTGTGTGAGGGACTGCTGGCTAAACTTCTTTCCCACTCTGTGGGTTTTCTTTTCACTCTGTTGGTGATGTCTTTTGAAGTGCAGAAACTTTTCAATAATATGTGATCCCAATTGTTGATAATTTTAAGTGTTTCCCATGCAGTTTGCATTTTGTTCATGAATTCTCTGCCTACATCTATGTCTCCAGGTCTTCTACCTACCTTGACTTTCAGTAGATTTAGTGTTTCTGTTTTAATATTTAGGTTTTTGATCTATTTAGACTTAATTTTGTGCACGGTGATAGGCATGGATCGAGTTTCAGTCTTTGGCATGTGGAGAGCCAATTTCTCCACCACCATTTATTAAAGAGGCTATCTTTTTTCCAGTGAACACGTTTAGGCCTTTTGTCAAATATAAGGTGGTTGAGTGTCTTTGTACTAGTGTTTGCCTCTTCTAATCTGTTCCATTGATCCTCTTTGCCAGTACCATGATGATTTTATTACTGTGGATTTGTAGTATAGTTTCAAGTCAGGAATTGAGATGCCTCCTGTCTTGCCTTTGTTTCCCAGAATAGCCTTTGCTATTTTAGATTTCTTCTGTTTCCAGATGAATTTTAGGAATATTTTTTCTATATCTGTAAGGTATGTTGATGGTATTTTTCTTGGGATTGCATTGCATCTGTATGACAGTCTTGGAACTATGACCATTTTCACAATGTTGGTTCTTCCTAACCAAGAGCAAGGAATATCCTTCTGTTTTCTAATATCCTCTTCAGTTTCCTTTTTTAGAGTAGTATAATTTTCAGCATATAGGTCTTTTACATTCTTGGTTAGGTTGATTTCTAAGTATCTGATTTTTTTAGATGCTATTGTGACAGGTGATATTTCAATAACTTTCTCTCAGTGAGTTTTTGTTTGTGTAGAGGAATGCAATTGACTTTTGAGTGTTGACTTAGTACACAGCTACACTGCTGAATTTGTTTATTACCTCTAGTAGTATTTTAATGGAGTTTTTGAGGTCTTCTATGTAGAGTATCTTGTCACCTGCAAATAATAATAATTTAACTTCTTTTCCTATTTTTATTCCTTTTATTTCTCCTTCTTGTATGACTGCTCTGGCTTATATTTCTAAAACTATATTGACTAGGAGTGGTGGTAGTGGTGGTTTTGTTCCTGATTTTAGAGTGAAGGCTTTCAGTTTTTGTCCATTTAGTATAATGTTGGCTGTTGGATTGTCATAAATGGTCTTTATGAGATTGAGCTGCATACTTCTATTCTGAGTTCCTGTGGGTTTTTTATCATGTACAGGTGTCAGACTTTATCAAAATCTTTTCCTGCATCTATTGAGATGATCATGTGATTTTTATTTTTGGCTCAGTTGATGTGGTGTATTACATTTATTGATTTGCATATGTTGAGCCATCCTTGCATTCCTGGAATAAATCCCACTTGGTCATGGTGTATAGTCTTCTAGATGATTTTCTGCATTCTATTTTCCAGTATATTATTGAGAATCTTTGCATCAATGTTCATTAGTGAGATTGGTCTATAGTTTCGTTTTTTGGTTGGGTCTTTCTCTGGTTTTGGTATCAGGGTAATACTTGCTTATAAGAATGATTTAGGGAGGACTGCTTTTCTTTCAATTTCATGAAGAGTTGAAGGCATGTTAGCATTAAATCTTCTCTAAGTTTCTTATAGAATTCAGCTGTGAATCCATCAGGAACTGGGAGTTTCTTTGTTGGTAAGTTTTTAATCACATTTTCAATTGCAGTACCTGATATTGTGTTCTTCAAAATTGCTGTATCTTTATATGTTTGTAGAAATCTGTCCATTTCCTGTGTGTTTTCCACCCTATTTGAGTAGAGATTTTCAAAGTAGCTGTTCATTATATTTTCAGTTTCCATGGAATCTGTAGTAATTTCCCTCTTTTCAGTCCTTATTACATGTATTTGGGTTTTCTCTTTCTTTTTCTTGATAAGGTTGGCTAGGGGTTTATGAATTTTGTTTATCCTTTCAAAAAACCAGCTCTTTGATTAATTAATTCTTTGTATTTTTTTGTTTCAATTGCATTGATTTCTGCTCTAATCTTTACAATTTCCTCTCTTCTATGAGCTTTTGGTTTGACTTGCTGTTCCTTTTCTTGGAGCTTGAGATGTAGAATTAGTTTATTTATTCATGTTCATTCCTTTTTCTTGATGTGAGTATTTATGGC